>JASDQU011443119.1:0-23351 GCA_032191745.1 Picea mariana | reverse complement strand
TGTAGGGAAGGTATTGAGGAGCACACCTCTGCGGGCCATTTCTGGGAGCTTCGTTCATTCGTTTTCAGTGTCGTTAGTTTTGATGGGTTCTTGAGATCTGGCAGAACATGACTAGGTGATTATTGTAATCCATTATCACTTTCATGATGTACATTTAAATCTTCGATCATAAATAAGAAATCCTTACCCACTGAGATAAAGGCCCGGAGATGTAGGTGAGATTATCGAACTTCGTTATCACTTTGGTGTTTTATGTTTTGTTCTTCTTCATGATTATGTTCAAATCTGTATATTATCTTATGGCTGCTATGTTTCCTATTTCAGTCTTCCTCTTTCATTAATTTCCTAAATGGTAAAATAATGCATGCTTTAATAACTCAACCATTGTTGTTTAAAAGATCATTTCGGATCATTGAAGGCCCTTGACATCATCATTCAGAGACTTGACGTCACCCAGTTGAGGCACCCAGCTTGAGGACGGCATTGACTGGCATGTGTGGCAGTTCCAAAGGGATTTTGAGCCCAAACGTTCCACTTAGAGGGCTAACGTTCCAGCAAGGAGGCTAATGTCACCCAAGGAGGGGCATGACATCATCCTAAAAAGATTAGATTAGGGTTTTATTTGAAAATTTTATGTAAAATTGGATTTTCTCATGTAAACTTGTCATGTCGGCCTTTTTGACCTAATTTTGTAATTAAAGGTCATTTTCATTGTATAAATAGGGGATTTTCCCTTTGTATTTTCTCACCATTCTTTCACTCACTAAGTGAGGTTTGAAATTCATCTCCTTTAAGACTCTTTGGATGAAATTAAGTGGTGCATAACTCTTGGAGGATGCTTATATTGGTGTTTTTGACATTTTTCTTGGTGGAAAGTCTTCAACTAGGCTAATTGCTAGATTATTCTAGGTTAATGTAAGTGAAGTTATGCAATTCTTCTTTACTTTGAATGGTTATAGTACATTTACTTTTCATTTTTTCCAAGATTATGAAATTTCTAGCTTAAAACCCTAGGATATCAAGCACATGTTATTGTCCTTGTCTTAATAGTTTTTTACCTACTAGATTGTGCTAGAAAGCCTACATTTTTGAAGCATTATGCTAGAGCCATACCATTGTAGCACTCTAGCATAATTTTCTTCATCAAGCCATTATTTATTTCAAGCTTGAGCTAAAGAAGAAGGAAAACCACTAGGGCCTAGGGTTACCTACTTCCTAGTAGTTGTTTTCCTTCTAGGGCTTGTTGATTGAGGCCTTGGGTTACCAACACCTCAAACATCATCTCTCTTTGACCTTAGCTCACACATTATCATTTGATTCCTTCAATATTGGTGCTGCAAAAAGTGACTCCATTAGCGCTAAAGGCACTGATCTAGACCTTCTATTTGATTGATTGATGAGAAAAATCCTTAAAACTTTTACCTCAAGCTATTTACTAACCTTTCCTAACCCTAGATTAGACTAATTCACTAAATTTATTGTCGTTGTTACAAAATTAAGCTACAACCAATTATTACAGCAGTAAAAGCTCTTAAAAGCAATTGCAAAAGTTGATTTTTTACATTGCCCCTTTAGCTTCCGACAAATGCTAGCATAGTGCTATTATTAGATTATCATTTTTGGTCATTTTGAAGCTAATTTAAGGCATTGATTATGAAGCCATATATATATATATATACATTGTTGTTATAGATTTATGTTTGCTTATTATTTTATCAATTCATTGACAAGTCCAAGGTTTTATGAAGCACTAACATCAAACTGTACTTGCAAAAAATAGTGTTTTCTTGTTGCTTTGTTCTAGGAAGGTACACTTAAGCATATCATTGCTTCATTCACTAAAACTTTGGGACTTTCTAATCCGTGTGACTTGTGAGAGAGGATAACTTTCTTGGTATCTAAACATTTTCCTTATCAAACCCCCAGGTCACCAGGGACATCTCCCCTAGGATATTATCCCTAAATAGAAAGATGTGTCTTATTAAGGTGACAGTGATAGAACAACCTCATGTTACACCAATTTGCCCTCCTTTAGTCTTTCTCTTTGGGACAAGTACAAATTGAACGATAATATTTTGGCATCATTGTCGGGGAACACTGAGTCGATGATCCAGATTTTATGAGAAGAACGAAATGACTACAGATTATTAACGGGTGTTTAACACAAAATAACATAGATACAATAAAACTAGTATTCTATTCAATAAGGAAATAAGCTGAAACTGTAAAATGCAGTGGAAACAAGATTGTTGGAATGGTGGCGGCTTATCTCTGAGAAGAGATGTGATGGTTGCGCTCATTCACAAGAATATGATTACCATGAGGCTCTGAAGGAATTTTTACAATAAACAGGAATTCCAAAAACCCTAGACATCCAAAAACCTAACCCTAGGAGATGAAGCGCCAAAAGTCATGTGGGCCTCGTTTGGATAAGTTAGTACATGAACTTCCCGAGGTCGTAACTTTTGCATACGATCTCCCTTTTACGCGTATGATAGCCCGTTGGAAAGGTATCGTCGAGGAGATTCATTTTGGGGGATCAATCATGTATTTAGCTATCATTGAGAAGCTCTATCCCGAAAACCCTCATTTAGGCCCTCAAAATGGCCCTGAAAGTTAAAACTGCTAAAAATAGTAAATTGCCAAAATTGTCAGAAAACTGTATTGATCCAGTTGGAAGAGGTGGGTTGCCACCGATATCCACCTATATCAATCCTCCATCCTTAGTAATCAATGGTCTCCATTGCGTTGATTTCCACCATCAGATGAGGAAATTTCTGTTGAATTTGGCACCAGGTGAGCCACTTGCCTTGGTGCAGGAGCTGACCTGCTTTGATGACTCGATAAAGTTGGATCCTTTGCTGTCGAGTGCCCTTGATCTGTGTGTCCACAATCTGATCATTGGATGCATGTTGTATGCAATCGGGGTTGAGATCTATTGGTTTCAGCTGCTCTGCTACATATGAAGTGTCCAATAATTGTGGGAAATAAGGGCAAAGGAGATCCACGTTGAACATTGAGTGCAGGCCAAGGAAAGGAGGATTGTTGAGCTCAAAAGAATTATCCCCCACGGCCTTGGTGATGGTGTATGACCCATAATGGAGTGGGAAAAGCTTCCGATGGGGTCATGTAAGGCGTTCTTTCTGCGAGTGCAACCAAAATTTGTCACCCACCTGAAACTTATGTGGCACCCGATGTTGATCATGGCACTGCTTGTACTTGTCATTGGACTTCTGTAGGATATCCTGAACCTGTTGGTGGATGTGTTGGATCCTCTCAATGAACCGAGTGGATTTTTCAGCTTCAGTTGGAGCAGGAGATGAGTCGGTCGAGGTGACCGCAAGGGAAAGTGCAACATCTATGGGACCTAATGGTTGGAATCCAAACCCCACCTGAAAGGGGTTGTGGTCAGTTGAGCTATGCGGGGCTCGGTTGTAGCTATGCTTGGTTGTAGCTATGTTGGACATAGGGAAGGCTTTCATTCCATGTGCAAGGGTGCTTTGAATTATACATGCAAAGGATATGCACAATCATTTGATTAACGACCTCGGTTTGGCCATCTGTCTGGGGGTGGAAGGTTGTGGATTTGGTGAGCTTGGTGTCTAGCAGTGACCAAAGGCTCGACTAGAATGTGATGAGAAATTGACTGTCCCGATATGAGACAATGGTTTGCGGGATTCCAAAATGTACCCAGACTCGTTCAAATAAGAGCTTGGCAGTGGCCTCTGCTGTGATGTTCTTCTTGCAGGCAACTAGAATTTCCATCTTATAAAAGTGATCAACAACCAAAAAAACACAGTCATTTCCCCGCTTGGTGGAGGGGAGGACCAACATGTAGTCTATTGAGATGGATTCCCATGGCTTGTCAGGAGTAGGAAGAGGGGTGTATAGGCCCTGTTTCTTAGTGTTCAGCTTGGCAATAGCGCCTCTGATACCAATGATCCGGATTTTATGAGCATAACAAAATGACTACAAATTATTAACAGGTTCTTAACACAAATTAACATAGATACATTAAAACTGGTTTTCTATTCAATAAGGAAATAAGCTGAAACTGTAAAATGCAGTGGAAACACGCTTGCTGGAATGGTAGCAGCTTATCTCTGAGAAGAGATGTGATGGTTGCACTCATTCGCAAGAAGATGATTACTATGAGGCTCTGAAGGCCTTTTGACAATAAACAAGAATGAAAAAAACCCTAGACATCCAAAAACCTAACCCTAGGAGATGAAGCGCCAAAAGTCATGTGGGCCTCGTTTGGGTAAGTTAGTACATCAACTTCCCGGGGTCGTAACATTTGCATGTGATCTCTGTTTGNTAAAACTACTAAAAATAGTAAATTGCCAAAATTGTCAGAAAATTGTTTTGAGCCAGGTGGATATCAGTGGTCATTTTGGGGGATCAATTGTGCCTTAGGCTATCATTGAAAAGCTCAATCCCGAAAAATATTCATTTAGGCCCTAAAAATGGCCCCAGAAGTTAAAACTGCTAAAAATAGTAAATTTCCAAAATTGTCAGAAAACTGTTTTGAGCCAGTTGGAAGAGGTGGGTGGCCACCAATATCCACCTGGATCAGTCAGTTCTCCTCAAAGATGACACATTTCGGTAATCATTTCCTCAAAATCCTTTACTTTACAAATCTTACCTGACAACTCCATTGAGGGTGATCCCCTTATCCCTTTGATGGTTTAAAAACAATGATCTGGTGACTCCACTAGCCTTTTCTAAGGTTCTACCTTACTCACATTTTTGTGATATTTCCAAGTTATGGGATCATGGTCCCCTGGGAACAAGTGTATCTGACTATTAATTTCAAAGGTTTTCAAGGATACCTGAATTATTTTGATACAAAATGGTTAAACAAATCTCCAAGATTTGGAGGCCTCCCAAATTCTCATATTGTAGAATTCTTGAAGTATATAGGTGAGATAGAATTGGGAGGGGAGGATGTTCTAGTAAAATTATTCATACTTTCTCTGCCATCTTTTTTGCAAGATTGGTTTAAGATTTGTTGTGAAGATAGGGGTATATCATATTTCGTAGACCTCATCAGTAGGTTTATTAAGTTTGTGAAACCACAATTCCTTATATATGAAGATGCCCTTAAGAATCTCGCAGTAGCCCTAGAAAATGAAGGATTCACCACTAAGATTGTGGAATATCTCAAGGATGTCTACATTACACAATAACAAGAACCCTATGATATAGAAGGATAAATTTATGAAGAAAATTGTCAACCCCTTGAAGAGGAGCAAGATTTTTCCTATGATTCAATAGAATGCAATGAACATTTAACTAGAAAAGTGAATTATGAGGATGAGGCACTAGTAACCACTCCTTCGTCCGATGAATCTCTCCAAGATCCTATCTCTCCTACACAAGATGCAGAGAATGAGGTGAGTCGTTTTGCTTTCCAATTTCTTGATGACACTTTGTTCTATGATTCAAAAGGTGAAAAAGTAAAGGAACCCTTGGAAGAGCTAGTTCCTTCTTTTTCTGATGAAGACGAAGAGATGAGTCTTTGTGATGATGTACTGGACCCTCTTCCATTTGATGAAGTCATCCAATCCAATGATGCTCCTAAAAAACAAGAAGTGAACATGGTAAGTTACCTCCCTTTCCAATATTTTGATGATGCTTTGTTTTATGATTTGGAAAGAAAAGAGGTACTAGAGGAGCCCTTGGATGCATTAAATCCTTCATGTTATGATAAAGTCAGTGACATTGTTAATCATATTGATGAGTTCATACATGTTGGAAGGCGTAAGTGGGATGTGATTGGTTCTAATGAAGATCCCATTTACGACATAGAGGATTATTTCCAAAAGTCTCCTTTACAACTATCATATGAGATTACTAATTTTGACAATTGGCAACAAGGAGATGGTATGATTACAAACCTTTTTCAGACACCCAAGGATGATCTGGTGTTATATTCTCCTAGTGATTTTCGGTCATACCTTGAGGATTTTGATGATTATTCCTTTGAGCACTTGGATTTATTCCATGAAGAAGATTACCAACCACCGCTGTGCTAATATCTTGATAGAGGTAAGGACATCATTTTCCTAGAGAAGGATACTTTTGATAATGTTTTCCATCCCCCTTTGACCATTTTATCTTGTTATGTCATTAAGGGCATAGTTGGGAAGTATGTACTTTGTCTTAAGTTTCCTCTAAGGAAAACCATATAATTCAAGGATAGGTTGAATACCTCAAGAATAATTATGTCACCTCAGTATTTCAACCTTCCCTTAAGAATTTGCGAGTCATCTTATAGGTCCTTGATAGTCCCTTCTCAGACCTCAGATTGTGAAGACGTCCAAGGTAACCAACCTTCAGACTCTTTGAGTCGGTCTATTGAACCTTTGATTTTTCAAGATCCCTTTCTAAAATGGATTGAGCACTTTCCTAAATGTGTGAATTGGCATGATTTTGTCCCTCCCTCCCGCCTCCATGAGCTAGAATTTACGATTTCTGATGATACAATACATTTTTGATCTCATGTTATTTTTTTCCTTGACTTATCATTTTTTTGGTTTATGATGAAGCACAGAGGCATTTATTATGAGACCTTGCTAGGATGGTTTCACTGACTATTTGACTACACATAACATTCAACCAAGAAGTAAGTAGAGGTAAGTAGGTAGGAATTTTTCATTCATTGTATATACCATCTGCATTTCATGCTAGAGTAGTTGTTTTTCCATTTGTATATATGCTTGCTTATTTTCATTTTATTGTACCATATATGAGGCAAGGGTGATATTATCACCCCAAATGATTACTAATAGATTTTGTTGAGATCTAGCAGGTCACAGGTCGTCCCAGATATGTTGCATTTCTCATGCGCTCTACAGTGAGCACATGTCCTTGAGTTGGAGCCAGATGTTGTTATAGCAAGATTTGCCTCACCCCATGCAGTCTTTCACAAAAGGCCTTTTTCCATTTCCCTATGCAGACTTTTCATCCCTTTTTACAAATCCCAGAGCTAAAAATACATTTTTTTCCACATATATGCACCTTGCCTACTATATAGCATGCATATATGTAGGTTGCACCACTGCAGCCCGTGTACATCGGGAAATGTGCCATAAAATGAAAAATGGTGTTGGGTTTCCATGTCACGAATAGATATCAATGATCCTTGGCCTTCCATACACTGGAAACGTTCTGAATTGACCCTTCAGTTCCACTTGAAAGCTATAAATGGGTGAATTCTGAACTATGGAAAATAAGGAGAAAGAATTCAACTTTGAGAGAAAATTTACTCTGGAGGAATAATTCACTTCACATTGAGTCTGCATCCCTTTATCCTTTAAGTCTAAACATATTGTTCAACCCCCAAGCTCTTCCCTTATTGATTGAGAAGTTCATTGTATCTCTTATATGAGCTTGCCTTTGGTGGAGGATTGAAGTGGTGGAGGCCCAGCTGGAAGGAACTTAGTTTCTCGGTTCTGAACCGTGCCGACACAGAAGTCTGTAAGTTGTTCACTTCTGCTAATTATATCTTAATAAAAATACTCTTTTTTCGTCCAATTGATATCTTGCAAATATTTTAATTATTATTCCATGGGCGTATTTTCTATGAATGTTAATGGATTATGCTATTGAATGTGATAACATCATATATTATCACCATATTCTTGCTTTTCTTGGTTTTTGAGGACTAGTTGCAGGTATATTTCTTTGGGTCAAGTGCTCAACGGTGAACTTCATCGAACGTCTGGACGAGGTAGGAATTTTATCTTGTCTTGCTAGCATATTTGTTTATATAGCATACCTGAGAATAGAGTTTATTTCTGTAGTCATTTCCGTCTATTGTGGTTTTACCCTATCCATAGAGAGATTTTCCTCGTAACAAATGTTATCCCCTAACCTAGGTATAACTAAGGAGATTATGTCTCGAGGCCCACAAGTCCTAGACATGGAGTACCGAGAGACATATCGACTTGAGCCTGGCCCTGGAGGGCCCATCTTTCTTCTTCAGCACCTCCATCCTATCATCAATAGAAACATCCATCCCATCAGCCTGGTCCTTCAGCAGCAGTGGGTCTTTCTCCATGAGGTAATGAGTCTAGGTATGTAATATACCAGATATAAAAAGTATGCAGAACAGAAATAAAATGCTAGAAATGGAAGAATAACAACAATATAACCAGAACAATCACCACAATAACACTGAAATGATATAAGAATAACAACATAAATAACACTATGATTCTGAGAGAAATGTTCACGGGCCTCTTCGAGGGGGCAACCTCCAGTCGATCAAATCTATATTACAATAATATCCAATCTAGGGTTTTCATACCCTCGAAACCTATTTATACTAAATATGTCTATCAAAAGAAGCATCTAGAGGAAGATCCTTCTAGAAGCGGAAGCTTCTATTAGGTCTTCTTACATTCAAATTATTCTATTTTATTGCAAGGCCTTATTAATGTTGACCTTTATTACATCTGAATATATTGTTCTACCTATGTGTGGGTTAGGACCCTAACATGTCCTCCCCCTTAAAAACAACCNCTGCTGGAGTTGTATATTTCCACTGGACTAACACTTCCTTGATGGTTCTCCGATGCAGACGACGATCACACTGGTCTAGAGCTGCTTGTGGCTGTAGCCAAATGGATCCTTCTTCGTCTAACTCGGGAAGTTTGGTTTGAATTTGGCACTTAGTTCCAATCACCTTCTTTAAGAATGAAACATGAAAAACAAGATGGATCTTAGAATGAACGGGACAAGCTAACCGATAGGCCACCTGTCCCACATGCCTGAGAACGGTATAAGGACCATAAAATTTGGGCGCTAGCTTTTGACAATGCTTGGCCTTGAGGGAATTTTTCTTGTAAGGCTGTAGTCAAAGAAACACCTGATCCCCTTCTACCAATTGACGTTCAGAACGACCTTGATCGGCTTGTTGCTTCATACGATTATGTGCCATGACAAAATTCTGTTTGAGGGTGTGGAGAATAGCCTCTCAAACTTTAAGCGTTTGGTCAACTGCCTGGACCTTTGAGACACCAGGTAAGTATGAGAGAACTGAAGGTGTATTTTGTCCATATACTGCTTCAAAAGGATTCATGCGTGTAGCAGTATGTTATGAAGTGTTGTACCGCCATTCACCTAGGGGTAACCATTGAGCCCACTGATTTTGATTTTCCGAGGAAAAACACCTCAAATATGTTCCAAAACACTTTTTGACAACTTTTGTTTGATCATTAGTCTGGGGATGATAAGATGTGTTGAGATGCAATTGGGTGCTTTGTAGCTTGAAAATTTCTTGCCAAAAATTGCTGGTGAAAGTTGGGTTGCGATCAGAAACAACAGAATGCAGTGTGCCATGAAGCTTGAAGACCCGATCCATGAAAATTTGATCCACCATGGATGTTGTAAATGGGTGTTGAAGAGCACAGAAATGAGCATACTTGGAAAGGTGAGCAACAACCACCATGATGAATGATTTATTTCTTGATTTGGGTAAGCCTATAATAAAATCCATAGAGATATCCCTCCAAATAGCAGGTGGAATCGAAAGAGGTTTTAGTGTGCCCAGAGATTTGACTATTTCTCCCTTTTTGCGTTGACACAAATCACATTCAGCGACAAAATTACAAATGTCTTGTTTCATACCATCCCAGAAAAAAGAATGTTTTACCCTGTCATAGGTTTTGGTAAACCTGGAGTGACCAGAAGTGGGTGTGGCATGAAGCTGAAAAAGTACCGTGGATTTAATTTTTGATTGTTTACTTAAATACAAATGACCTTTGTATTGAATCTCATCATGGAGCCAAGAGTACCCTGGGGAAGCTGGAGCATTGGACTGCAATTGTTGGATCAAATGCGAACTTTTGGGATCGTGTAGACATTCCTAGAGAATTGCTTGGAGCAAATCTGGTACAATGAAGAAAAGAGAAAAAAGGGATCTGTCGTCTTCATATTTTTGCGAAAGTGCATCGACAACCACATTGTCTTTTCCCTTCTTGTAAATGATCTCATAATCATATCCAAAGAGCTTAGTCACCCATTTTTTTTCCTCCAGGGGGGGAATGTGTTGTTCCATAAAATACTTGAGGCTTTGATGCTCTGTCTTAATTTGGAAGCATTGCCCCAATAGATAAGGGTGCCACAGATCAACGACATGCATAATAGCCAACATTTCCTTTTCATAGATTGATTTGTCCAGATTTCTTTTAGATGGTTGCTTGCTGGTAAAGGCCAAAGGCTGACCCTCTTGCATAAGGATAGCACCAATTCCTTTCCCTAAAGAATCACATTCCAAGACAAAGGTCTTTATGAAATTAGGAAGGGCCAAGAATGGAGTGGTGCACATGTCCATCTTCAAGGTTTGAAAAGCTTGAGTAGTTGTTGGAGTCCAAGTGAAAGAGTTCTTTTTTAGGAGTTCAGTGAGAGGTGCTGCAATCTTTCCATAATTCTTAACAAACTTGTGATGATAACCTGTTAAGCTCAGAAATCCATGAAATCTCTTGAGAGTCTTTGGGTGAGTTTAGTCTTGCATAGCTTCAATCTTTTTAGGATCCACCCTGATGTTGTCCAAAACTCATAGTGGCCCTCATGAGTTCTAAAGGAAGTCTTGGGAATGTCTGCCTCTTTCATATGTATCTAGTGGTAGCCAGAATGAAGATCAAGTTTAGTAAAGAAATGGGTGCCACTCAATTCATCCAAGAGGTCATCAATGGCAGGAATGGGAAATTTGTCTTTAATGATAAGTTTGTCGAGGGCACAAAATTTAGGAAACATTCACCAAGAACCTTCTTTATTCAAGACCATGATCACCGAAGAATAATAGGGGCTCGTACTAGGGCGAATAATGCCTGTGTTAAGGAGTTCCTGGACCATTTTCTCAATTTCATTTTTTTGGGAAAAGGGGTGATGATAGGGATGGATATTGGGAGGAAGGCTTCTTGGTACAAGGGGAATGGAATGATCATGAACACCATGGGAAGGAGGGAGTCCCTGGGGAGTGGAAAAGACCACTTGATGTTTAGAAAGGATGGATTGGAGGTCTTGTGGCACCAAGGGTGTCTCTACTACTTGTATGGTATGGAGTTGGGAAATAACACCAGAATGACCTTTTTTGAGTAGCTTTTGCATGTGATGGGAACTAATGATCTAGATTGAACTGACGATGATGCCTTGGAACTTATATTGTTGTCCCCCCTGGTCGAATTGCATGGTTAATTCCTTAAAATCCATGAGAATGGGACCCAAAGTCCTTAGCCAGTCTGCACCCAACACAATGTCACAACCTCCCATGTCGATATCAAACATATGAGATTTCAGGTGGTAGTCACCAATNGCATGGATGTAGCAATGAGTTTCTTGGGCAATGCAGTGATGAATAAAATTATGGGTGCTTCCACTATCAACCAGAATGATGACCTTCCTATTCTTTATGTAACCGATTATCTTGAGGGTTTGGGGAGAAGAAAAACCAGTGAGAGAATTTAGGGAAATGACTGGTTCTACTTCAGGAGGGTTTGAGGGAGGGGTTATGTTAGTGGTTTCAGGTGACTCAAACATAAGGGGAGTTTCAAAATCCTCTTTCGAAATATCCTCTGAGATGGCCATAAAAATATTTGTTGCCTTACACTTGTGGCCCAGGAAATATTTGTCATCACAATTATAACAAAGGCCTTTGAGTTGGTGTTCAGCGATTTCAACCCTAGTCAATTTTTAGATCTTTAGTGGAGTGGAGGGAGTAGTGGGATTTACTGATTTAGTGTGAGGGATAAAGGAGGGTTTCTGGTTTTGAGAAGATACAACCTGTTGTGATTCTTTATCTCTTTTAGTAGCCTCCACCCAACTCTCAGGCCAAGCCATGAGGACATGGGCTCGAATTGCATCCTTGAGGCCACTGATAAAACACTCTCGGAAAAAGGCATCATACATGCCCTCTGTCTGAAAAGCTAGGCGCTCAAAAGCAGCCATAAAGTCTTCTACTGTGCCTAATTGTTTCAACTTTGTCAAATGATCCAAATGGTTGGTGTCAGTGTCAAAGTGTTCATAAAACTCTGCCAAAAAGTGTGTCCAAGCAATATACCCTTGACGAGAAGTTTTTCTCCATTGCCACCATTGCCAACATTCTTGATCTAGATGGAGAACACCATACCGGAGTTTGGAAAAGTCATCTGTAATGCCGTATAAAGAGAAATAATGTTCCATTTGGGTTACCTAACCAGTGGGATCCGAGCCATGTTATTTGGTCACATCGATCCGCGAAAGACGTAGGTCACGTTGAAAGTGATGGTGCTGAAAGTTATGGGAATGAAAGGAATTTTCAGCTTCAGTATGTGGATGTGTGTTAGATAAAGGTTTATCTGTAGGGATATGTAGCTTGGTGTAGAGCATCAAAATGACATATTCAAGTTGGATAGTCAGGTCTTGTTTGATTTCCTCCATTGAAGACTGCATGGTTGTATTGATGGAGACAACATTGGCACTGAGTTGTTTTAATTCTTGTTGGGACTCGGTGAAATTAGATTGCAAGGTATTGAAGTGATCTTCCCAGTCTTGGCTACAAGTATGGGCCATGATGATGAGGAAACCGAAATGGGGCGGGTGGGGTAAAAAAAATTGCTGAAAAATGATATGTATGAATGTGATAAGGGCGAAGAGATGAATCCAATGGAATAGGTCTCAAATAATGGTGCCAAAGTTTCCAGACTTTTTTTTTTTTTTTTTTACACCTATGGAGTTATACTCTGGTTTGAAGAATACTGCAGTGATGAAATGCCCAAATGATTAACCAAGAATAAATGTGTAATGATTTGGCAACCCGTACACAGTTGCGTGGCAATAGATCTTGTTTGTTTTAATTTTTTTATGTTTCTGTCTCCAAGGGTTAGGTATTCATGGGTTCTACAGACAAGGGTTTTCCCTGTGCTATAGCTCTCTAATATAAATGCGGGGTCCAATATTAGTACTAGAACCAATATCTTAGGGCACTAACTAAGGAGGCTAGACCGTGCCCTTGGCTGTACTACCCGACTACCCAGGTACTAGAGAGTATCTTCTTGAGTGTTGTTCTCGGTGGCACTATAGCAGTCAAGCAACCGATCAGTTTATCTAAAGAGGGCTTTAGGTAATCTAGGCCAATCCATACACATGTGTTGTCTGATGCGCTACCACTCAAAGGGGTACCAACAGGGGTTACAAGGGTGGCCAACATATGTGCACTTAAGTACCACTTGTTTTTCCTGCATGCCCTCAATCGCGGGTTTATGCGAGTAATAACAGATATTTGTGGCTTAAAGATGTTGAAATACGTCTCTACCCTGAAAAAACATTTAACCCACAATTTCTTCCTAGGAAAGTTCTCTAATGCCACTTGTAATAATCCAGATACAAAAAGTATGCAGAATAGAAATAAAATGCTAGAAATGGCAGAATAACAACACATTGAGATATCCTCTATTTTACTGATTTTTGTGTAGCAGGAAGTCCATGTTTAGTCTTGATTGATACATTTGTTGGTCCTGTAGCGACTGGAACTTTGAGTACCTCGTATTCTTAATCATAGTAAATGTTGCCACACTCAAAACACATGAGTTCTTTGTCTCTGCCCATAACAACTTTTGTTAGTGCTAGGATGTCCAAGGTTATACCTTCTGGATTCTTTTGTTGAGCAGCTGCCACTTCTTGTTTAAGGGTCTTTAACTTTTCTTTGAGGCCATTGCTTTTTGTTATTAGTGCAACGATCCTAGAATTTTCTGTATTCTTGATCTTTTGCTCGATTTGGGAAAATAATCGGGCAAGTGGCACATCCTCAACATGTTGTGGAGTTGGTTCTTGTGTAACAGTTGTGGCTATCAGGATTGGTTCTTGTGGAGCAGTCTCAACATGGACAGTTAGTTCTAATATTACTGGCTCTGGTGGGACAATCTTATGTGGAGCAGTTGGTTCTTGTGTAACAGTTGTATCTGTCAGGACTGGTTATTGTGGATCAGTCTCAACATGGACAGTTGATTCTTGTGGAACTGTCTCTGCATCTACCTTAGGGAATAGTGGACGAAGAATAGGAATGTCCTACTCCATATCTTGTCTTCCAATTGTAGCTTCAACAGACTTGGTGGACCTGGTTTTTCTCCTGGGTAAAGTAGAAATGAAAGTAGTGGTTTTCTTCTTCGTTGTTGGAGGAGGAACAGGGTGTTCTTCCTCAAGCACACAAGGAGGATATTCTGGTATATTGGTGTTTGCGATGATCTGAATATCATCAATATACATAAGATGCGTAGAATCATCAGGCAGCACTGATGATTCTGCTGTGAATTGAGTACATTCATTTTGAAAGGAGAAGATGGTTTCCTGTAGTTTTGGGCATAAAGTAAAACTTGGTATTCATACCCCTGTGGAATTCTCTGTTGTAGTAGCTAGAGGGTTCTGATTTGATGTCTATCCAATTTGATCAATGGATCTTCGAGGTTTTCCTTTGAATGGACGTTTCCTTTTCTGCGAAGATGCACAGGTAATGATAGTAGGTGCTTGATCGACTGTAGCAGTAATAGGAGAATCCTGTGTGATTGCAACAACAATAGGAGGGGTCTGTGTGATATTTGGTGCCACAACAGAGGGCATAAGCGGTCTTGATGTTATAGTGGACCGTGTTATCCTTGTTCACTTTTTAGGTGATGCAGAGGTAAGAGCAGGGGTTTTCTTGTCAGAGGCAAGGGGTAGGATTTCAATAATCCGTGTATCAACCAAGTGCTGTGATTGTGGTCGAGCAGTTGGCTCTTCATCTGTTTGTTTGTCCACAACTACATGCTATTGTAATGCAAATTCATCAAGGCTTGTATGTCTGGTGCCAGGATGGCTTTGGGTTATACGGTTGCTTTTCTGAGTCATCTTACGGACAACGACAGTAGGGGTTTGGACTGTTGTTGCAGCCGAGGGTAGAGGCTTTGGAAGTGGTCCATGGGTTGCATTGTCAAGGAATGGTACAATTCTTTCTGGATTTACAGACTGTGGCTGGTCTGCTACAATAGGTAATGGGTTATTGGAAATGCCCATACCTCTGCGAATTAATAGGTCGATGAGTTTGTGATTAGAAACGTAGTTCTTGGGGCTCTTGGATTTTTTTACAAAACGGGCCATGTTATGCAATGAATGTAGGAGAAAGTAAGGAATGTTTATCAATTTCTGATGTCACGAATGTGATAATAAGATGAAATCAGAAAAATAAACGACTTGGTATTAGCCTTCGCAGGTAATGTACCTTTTTAGAAATTTTGCGACTTTCCCCCATGGCTCTGGTAAGGAATTGACGTCTACACCTCTGCCTTTGGTATGAACTCACTCAGTGTTGACGAGGAACCCCTTCTGTGCATCTGGGAGATGTGTTTTTCTGTTAAACCATCGGTCTCCTATTCTTGGTAACCCTGTTACAACAACAATGCTTTCTTTTGTTACTGGAATCCTTACCCCATTCACCATTGAATACCCTTCAGTAAGATTTTGAATAAACTCCAATACCTCATCCTCACTAAAATCTTTCAACTTCTTAAAATACAATATCCAGCGGGCCTGAAGAAATATTTGGTAGTCCTATGGGTGTAGCAACAAACTGTCCAGAGTTGCGGGTTCATGTCTCACAACTGATCCTCCCATGATGTTTCTTGAGAGTCTAACAGGCATGTAGGAGGAGAAACTTTCACCTAAATCAAAGACGCAATAAGCTTGAACATGGTTTGCAGAAAGAATATAGTGTCTTAGTTAAAAGAAGTGTGGGTGGAAAGGTGGTGGAGGTGTGTATAAAATTCAGAATGAATGGCTAAATTTACGTTCCCCTCCCCCCCAACTAAGTGGATTGGCTCTAGGTGTAACCGGTTAGTAAATAGGAAATTGTGCTTTTATATCTTCATTACTTTAACATGTAGGATTAATCATGTACTTCAAATCTTACTGCAGATAACGACATGTCGGAGTAACCACACAATCCAACCGTCGTTGGAATGGCGCGTAATAGCTGGCATGATGAAGGATCGTGAGAGAAATGACATCTTGTGAAGAGACGTAGCCCTTACTGTAGTGAGCCAACTAGATATCACTGAATTTAAAGTCACGTCATAATGAAGCAACACTTTCAGATAGAAAGCATCAGTATTGTCTAATCAATGGTGTTGTTGCATGAAAGATCGGAGGGATGGAGGTGCAACATCGGCAAAAAGAAAGAGTGAAGTGGCAAAAAGGAACAACAGTAATTAGTGTATCAGCTGGTTCTTTTTCAAAAATGTCGGAGGTAGGTGTAACAGCATCGAAATCGACCAAATTATCGGGAGAAGGTGTAACAGCATTGAAATCAGCCAGCTTATTGAAAAAAGGTGTAACAACATTGAAATTGGCCAATTTAACGGGAGAAGGTGTAACAACATTAAAATCGACCAATTTATCAAAAAAAGGTGTAACAACATTGAAATCGGCCAATTTATCGGGAGAAGGTGTAACAACATTGAAATTGGCCAAACGCTACCTTACTTCGTTTCTAGGAAGTTTTTCATTTCCTTCTATTCATCAATCTACCTGCACACACATAATTGTCTAATACCTTTCAAAGCTTTATTAGCATAGTAAAGAAAATATAAAAAATTGAGCTAAAAACAGAGAAATGAAAATTTTGCTGAGATTATTTAATACAAAGTCTGAGCAAAAGAAGTCCTAAAGTTCAGAAGGGGAAGGAGCAAGCTCCTTTCCGTTTAAGATTTGATAATATGTATCAGTTGTACAACTAGTTTTGAATTTTGTCTTGGACAGTGGACACTGATACAGATGCAAGCAATGACCATTTGCATGTAAGTGTGTATTGGATCCATCAATAGTAATCAACCGGACTATCCCATTGGGAAAGACGGTGTCTACCTCATAAGGCCCTAGCCATCGTGTACGTAGATTACCTTGAAATTCCTTAAAGCATGAATCATACAACAGAGCCCAATCTCCTTTCTGGAATAATTTCTTCTTAATGACTCGGTCATGCCATTTTGTTCGTTGTTGTTGAATCACTGTGGTTTGATGGATGGCATCCAAATGCTTTTCATCAAGCTCGTTGAGCTGTTGCAGTTTGGATTTCTGTGCCATAGTCAAGTCGAGGTTGACTGCTGATGCAGTTCTTAAGGTTTTGATTTCGAATTCAATGGGAAAAAAAAGGCTTTTTCCATATACCATCTTGTAAGGAGAAAAACTAGTTGTGCTCCTCCAAGTAGTTCGATAATCCCATAGAGCTTCATGCAATCTGTCAGACCAATCCTTATGATTTTCTCTCACTGTTTTAGTAAGAATGGCTTCGATAACTTTGTTGGTTCTTTCCACTTGGCAATTGCCTTGTGGATGGTATGGAGAAGCTATTCTATGTAAAACATGATATTTAATGAGTAGATCTTCAAATTTATGTGATGTGAAAGGAGGTCCTCCATTAGTGACCAATTCTCTGGGAACACCAAACCTAACAAATATATATTCAAACAAGAATGCTAAGACAACCTCTTCTGACACTTTGATAAGTTCTTTTGCCTCCACCCACTTGGTCATGTAATATGTACAAACTAATATATAGACTTTCTAATTGGAAGGTGGGTGAATGGGTCCTACAAAATCCATGGCCCATCTCTCAAAAGGCTCTAACACTACCTGAGAGTAGAGCGACATCTCATCTCTGTGAGTTGGTTGACCCATGCGTTGGCAACTGTCACAAGTTTGGACATACTTCTTGGCATCTTGAAATATGTTGTGCCAATAATAGCCCATACTTAAAATTTTATGCCCAGTCCTTTTATAAGAAAAATGACCCCCACAAGGGCCATCATGGCAAGCTTTCAGCATATCATAAACCTCATCATCCCTCACACATCTCCTGATTTCTTGGTCCAGGCTTGTGTAGAAGAGGTATCCTCCTATCCAACTGTACCTAGCACTCTTTTGAACAATTTTCCTTCTTTCTTGAGGAGATAGATGTGGATGTATCTTCCCTGCAACCAAATAATTAGCAATGTCTGCCTACCAAGGTGAGTGAGTAGATACTGCAAACAAATGTTCATCAGGAAAGGAATCATCTATAGGTGAATTATCATCATTTATATGTAATCTCGAGAGAAAATCAACAACCACATTTTCTTTTCCTGGTCTATCCACTATAGTGATATCAAATTCTTGCAGTAGTAACAACCATCTTGTCACTCGGGCATTAGTAATAGGTTTATTCATTAGATATTTGATGGCTATATGATCAGTATGAATAAAATTTGGGTAACCAGTTACATAATGCCTAAATTTATTTATTGCATATACTACTGCCAAGAATTCTCTTTCAGTAACTATGTAATTTAACTCAACAAGAGCCATGTTCTTGCTGATATAGTAGATAACATAGGGTTCTTTGTCCTCCTGTTGCCCTAGTACTGCACCCATTGTAGTGTCTGAGGCATATAAGGAAATGTGAAAAGGTAGATCCCAATTGGGCCCTCTCAAGATGGGAGTTGTAGACAATCTCTGTTTAAGATCTACAAAGGACAATTCACAGTCATCATTCCAACGAAAGTTAACATCTTTTGTTAGTAAGAAAAATAATGGAGAGGCAAGTTTAGAGAAATTTTTAATGAATCTCCTGTAATACCCAGTGTGCCCTAAAAAAAATTCTTACCTCTTTCTGATTTGATGGAGTTGGAATGTCCAAAATTACCTTGATTTTGGCTGGATCTACCTGAATCCCTGCATAAGAGATGAAGTGTCCCAGCACTACCCCTTCACGTATCATCATATGCAACTTTTCTGTACTTAAAGAAAGATGAGAATGTTTACATCTTTTGAGAAATTTTTCCAGATTAGACAAAGCATATTTGAAATTAGTCCCATAAGTTGTAAAGTCATCCATGAATATTTCCATATAGTCATTCACCATATCAGAGAAAATACCAATCACATCTCTCTGGAAGGTGGCTGGTGCATTACACAAGCCAAATGGGAGAACCTTGTAGGAAAATGTACCCAAAGGGATAGTAAAGGTGGTTTTATCTTGGTCCCATGGGGCAATTTGTATCTGGTTATAGCCACTGAATCCATCTAGGAAAGAAAAATATTTTTTTCCGGCTAAGTTATCTAAAACCTGATCAATAAATGGCAGAGGAAAATGATCCTTCTGCGTTGCCTTATTCAGGGCTCTATAGTCCACACACACTCTCCACTTACCATTATTTTTAGGCACAATAACCAATGGTGATACCCACTCGCTATCTGATATAGGATAGATGAATCCGGCGTTGAGTAGTTTATGAAGTTCTTCTTTAACAATTTATTTAAGGTTTGGGTTCATCCTCCTTTGCGGTTGGCAAATGGGTCGGCATTCCTCCTTGATGTATATATGGTGGGTGCATCGTTTAGAGGGGATGCCTTTCATATCCATGTAATCCCATGCAAATGCTTCTTTATGTTCAATCAGTAAATTCATCAGTTGACGAGTTTCAGCGTTGGAGAGATCGGGATTGATGTTCAAGGTTTTTCTAGGTTCGATTTCCACAGCGATGCTCTTAGAACTAATTTTAGGAAATAATTTGGTTGTTGTTGTTTCATCATCTATTGTTATAGCAACTGTTGTTACAGCTGAATCACTCTGATTGTCGGCAGTTTCAGAGAACATTTCCGAGTTCATTTCTATCTGGGCCATAGGGTCAAAGACTCTGATCAATTGGTGGTGCATGTGTTGTGTAACAGTAGAGGGGTCACAAATAAAATAGTTGATTAACTCATCCTCTATCTCATCCTTGAAACTCAGGGCCTTTCCTATAGTTAGGACAGGTAGAGCACTTTCAGCCTCAGTGTCCATCCATAGAGAGTTTTCAGGTTCTGCACTGGGTGTAGCATGAGGATACAGGTTAAGTTTTTTTGTGTCGTAACCATCAGAGATGGTCATAGAACCAAATCGACAACCTATGAAGGCGTCAGTTGTGGCTAACCATGGTCATCCTAGAATTAGAGGATGGCCTCCCAGACTAGATTTGGGTTGCAGCACAACAAAATCAACAGGATACTCCCATGAGTCTACTAAAATAACTAAATCATCGATTACTCCTTCTGGTCTGATGGTAGAGCGATCAGCTAATTCTAGAACAATAGGAGTAGGTCAGATTTTTGTTTCGAGTTGCAGCAACTGCGTAGTTTCTATTGGCATGATGTTAATTGTTGCCCCTAAATCAACTAGTACATGCAAAATAGATGTCTGTTCAATTTTAACTGTAACGGTAGGGTTTACTGGGTCGCCATATTTAATAGGTGGAGTTTTGCCTAGCATTAGCTCAGACAAATCCCCCACTACATGCACCGTGAGGGGATCTTTAGGTTTTTTTCCAGGTTTTCTGATACAGAGATCCCTCACAGTCTTGGCATAAATAGGGACATCCCTTATTGCTTGTAGTAGTGGAATATTAACGTGCAGATTTTGCAATTCTCCAAGGAGATTGAAAAATGGTAATTCCACAGGCTTGGTAATTTTCAGTCTTTCAGGGAATGGTGGGTCTACTAATTCTAGAATGGGTTGGTCAATTTATTCTGTATCAGTAGATGGTCTCTCCCCTGATTCCTTATCTGATTCTGAAGATGGAGCATCTTCAACTATTGGCTCAACTATTCTCCCTGATCTTAAGTTTATTTCATCACAAGGCATAGGAGTAATAGATAAGGCTGGCACATTATGTATGTCTATGTTCTGAACGACCTTATTATTTGGGTTTGGGTTAGGTTTCACAGGCATCTGAGGTCATAAGGGAGGATTGTTTGGTGAGTTATTAGGAGGCAATTGCAGTTGTTGCTGCTGGTATGGGGGTTGGAACTGTTGTTGAAAGAAGATTGGTTGGTGTTGGCTTTGATAATTGAGTTGTTGTTGAGGACCTCTTCCATATGGGTTCCATTGCCCATAGTGATTTGGTTGTTGAGGCATAGTTAACCATGCATTGGGATCCTGATAAGAGGGTGGCATTTGATTTGAAGGGGGGGCATTCGACTGGCCATATGGTAGCTGATTGTTCCAATAATTAAATGTTGGAGGAGAGAATTGATAATTCATACCTTGACCTCTTGGTTTCCATTGTCTCCTTTGTGTGATCAGATAGACAGCCTCTGCTTCCTCATTATTTTCCTTCATTGATGCTTTTAGCCCTGGTAGAGAAGGACATTGGTCAGTGGCATGGTCTAATTCACAAATAAGGCATACTTGGACATTGTTCAGTGGGCACTCCCTTGGTGGATGTTTCTTCCTGCATTTTGGATAGAAAATGCATAATACTTGCTCTGGTTCTGCTTGTTTCTGTTTGACCTACAAAGTATCCATTTGTGAGGCAAAAGAGTTAATCATCTCTATTTTGAAACTTTCTAACATATTACCTATTTTTGCTCTTATTTCTCCTCCATTGGCTGATTTCTATACCCTTGAAAAAGTAGTATCCTTGGTAGTTGGCTTATTCCTTATAGATCATCGAGAACATATTTTGCAGAGGTCTACAATGTCCTTGTAGGATTCCTTAGATATATCTCCTTTACCAAGCATATTCAACATATCTAAACAATCTTCTCTAACACCTTTTAGAAAAATGGTTTTCAGAATGTCCTTACTCACATTCGGATGGCCATACTATTGTAGATTGTATTGGAGTCACTCCACAAAGTCTTCAAGGGTCTCATCCTCCTTCTGTGACATTTTGAACAACTCCTCTCTTCATTCCCTTGTTCGACAGTAGTCTTGGCATTTGTGTAGGAAAATTTGCCTCATTTGTATCCATGTTGAAATGTTTTCCCCTCCAAGGCTCATAAACCATCTGAACACATTTCCTTTTAATGTGGCTGGAAACAGTTTAAGCTTCTGCGCAGTGGTAGTGTAGTCATAGATTCTACACAAAATGTCAAATTCAAACAAAAAATCATCCGGATCTTTAGTATATAATCCATGAAAATTTGGGAGAGTTGAGAGAGGTATGTTTTTCATAGGAGCCATCCCTTGTGTGGGAACATCAGAAATAGCAAAAACTAGGGCAAAGATAGTGTTTTCATTGTTTACCCGATCCTCATTGTTCTGTGGATTCTCTTGGTAGAGCTCTTCTTCATTATCCCCTTGATTCTCCATATGTGCTCTCTCTCTCCACTCAATATGAACAGTGTCCCACTCTTCCTTAGTGACTATCTGACCATTGATATGATAAACAACTTCTTCTAGGTTTTCTCGGTTGCAGGCTATACTGCCTTGATCCTCAATGTTCTCCAGTGTTGCTTGTTGATTTGTTGGTGACAAATATTTATCTTCGATTTCAGCTTCAGCCCTTGATGAGAACGATGTTTTGAAAGGGGGTGTTTCTACTGACTGCGGATCACATCCTCTTGGAGGATTGGCAAGGCACAAAATAAATCCTGAAGATGAATCTGCTCTAGCTATAATCTCATCAACAATGGTCTATCTTCCTAGTATGTTAGTATTTTGGGGGGTTCATTCTCGCGTTTGGTGATTCATGCAGACTATTAATTCCTAAAAAAAAAAAAAAATGAGTGTGCTTACCAAAATCTACAATTATCTTCCCCGACAACGACGCCAAAATGTTGGGCACTTTAATTGTCTAATTGAATGGAAAATCAAAGTGTTCAATATAAATTGTCAACCCAGGGAAGTCTATTATTTCAAGATAATTCTGCACAGTCTATGCTAGATTATGAAATCATCTCTAGTCTAATTGTAGTAGGGAAGTTCTTTTTTTCTTAACAAAACAAACAAACATTATCAATAATACAATTGTGCTAATACAGCTAGAGTGCTACAGACTTAAAATCATAATTGGAATCTAAACTGATGAATATACAAAAGCCATGAATTGCCTACCTTAATCTAACTTTCTAATTTACTTTTGCAGGAAGAAATTCTATACTATTGCGGAAGGGAAATCTACTTATTGCAAGAAGCTACTTCACACTTTTAATTCTCCAAAACAAGACTTTAACCTAATGCAGAAAAAGGAAAAGCAGTTCTCCATCCATGTTCAACAACTGACTTCTAACTCTCATGAGACAAGTCTATGCACATTTACCAAGAAGGAACTAAACTATAACAACAGTATATTCAAAAATATCTAACAGTTAAACCATTTGCAATGGAAACGACTAAATCTAGAATTCGAAATAGAGGGGAATCGGTGAGGAAGGTGGGCCCTTTCCTTCTCACTAAATCCACTCAAAGAGATAGGTTACAGTCTGCTAAAGAAATTCAATCCACTTCTTCATTTAATTGCCAAAAATATGTCTGTGTACAATAATCGCTACTTTCTTTAGTTCAAGGAAAAAGACTAAACAACCCTTTACATTACAAA
>JASDQU011443118.1:2193-23351 GCA_032191745.1 Picea mariana | reverse complement strand
AGGGGATTGGCTATTTTTAAGACTACAACCATACAAACAGATGTCCCTCAAGCAAGCCAAGAAGGATAATAAATTATCACCAAAGTAATATGGCCCTTATAAGGTGTTGCAAAATATTGGTACTATGGCATACAAATTGGAGTTGCCTACATCCTCATGAGTACACCTAGTTTTCCATGTTTCATGCTTAAAGAAGGTTATAGGTGACAAGATCCCAGTTCAAACTATATTTCCAGAACTTGACAAGGAAGGAAAAATCATATTGGATCCTGAAGCCATCACTAACACAATAATTCACCAGTTGAGGAATAGATCCATTTCAGAGTATCTCATTAAATGGAGGAAACTATCGGCTGAAGATTCCACATGGGAAGATGAGTCTTTTATACATAAGCATCCATAGTTACTCAAGTGTTGCGGACAACACTTGTCTCAAGGGGAGGGGCATGTTAAGCCCTAAATAGTGGCTCATTACCCCTTAATTAGGGAATATTATATTAGTAATGTTATTTTATTTATGTTGGATTTAGTCCATTAGTTGTCGTTATACCTCCTAGTCTCCTATATATACCAAGTAGACATTTTCATTTTGAATCATCCTGTAATTGTAGATTTATGTGGGCATAAGGAGGTTTCCCCCTCGAAGAGGCTTATTATCTGAGTTTCTCTCTTTTTCAAGGCATTGAGTACTTATTCTGAGGTTTTTCTATGCTATATTGATATTTGGATCTTAACAGTGTGTCTAGGGGTGAAGTGACAAAGAACAAGGGGGAAAAGAGGGTTATCGATCTAGGGAAAAAAGAACAAACACCTAAGCCTAGATTTAAAGAGGGATAGAGGTGATGACACCTTACCTGGATTATGCTAACACGTGGTGGATATGGATAGGGGATATTCTCAAATGACGTTCAGCTCAACACTCTTATCTTCAATTTTTCTCGTTCAATTGAAAATGGTCGAATAGCATTAGTCTCAACTCGGTTTTGTTTTATATCCAAATGGTTACTTATGAAATTTAATGCAGTGGTTGGGGTAGGTTTGATCAAAGTAGTTAAGATCAATTTGTCTGATCAGTTCGAAAGAGTTAGAGGTAAGTTGTATTATCAGTTCGGAAGAGTTAGAAGTAACTCATTCGAACATATCGGAGTAGTTTCCCACAACTCTCGCGATATTGTTGTGTATCGGAATGAAATATAGGAACTCCTCCGAACTTTTTTAGAGGAGTTTGAAGTAACTCATCTGAACTATTCAGAGGATTTTGAGGTAACTCCTCCAAACTTTTCGAAGGAGTTTGAAGTAACTTTGTCGATTTAAAATTTGAATTGCAACACTAAGTACGATTCTTTTTCCAAGTGAAATGTGAATTACCGAAAGAATCTTGAGATGAAGGAGGGACTTATGAGGCTCTCTCTTAGGCTCAAAAATAAGGGGGCTCCATTTTTATGGAAGTAACAGAATCACAAGAAAAATGGAGGGTTACAGTGCATGTCACAACAAATGGTGACACATTGGGTGAAGCCTTAGATCTCTGCAAGATGATGTCCACACATAATTTTTTAGGAAGAGTTCTTCATCACACAAAATCATAAGGGAGAAAATATGGGTCCCATAACTTTCATATTGAAAAGACTGAGGTGATTCAAAGAGGGGTGAGACATGTTCTGATTTAACAAATTACTTTCAAATTTATATATATATATCTCATGGTAAATAGCTAAAAAGAAGATGTACATAGTAAAATAGAAACAAAACATCAAGAATAATGAGAATACAAGTCATAATGAATTTTTTTGGTGTTTCTCCACTACCAGCGAGCATCCATTACCTCAACGGAGTCACCTCAGTGTCACAAGCCTTGCTTTGTTTCCAGTGAGTTTCCATAGCCCTAGCAGAGATACTTGCATGTCCCATGTGATATGGAAAGCCTTTCCCCAAGCCTTTACCTTTTATAATATTCGATTCTTTTTTACTTAGACATATAGGTAGATGGGGGTATTCCAGTTAACCTTTAAAGGAATTAGGGATGACACGTGTGATGGTTAGATATGCTAACTTGATTTTAGATGAGAAAACTTCCTGAGTCGTGATTCATAACCTACTACAAACATTTCATCTATACCATTTCATTTATCTCGTATTAACATAACAATATGTTGTTTAGTGTAGTCTCTCAGCTCTCTATTTTCCCAGTGTATCTTCATATTGATAAGCTATGTTCCTCCACTAGATCTTGACTTGTGATAGTGTGTAAAGGGATTGCATGTATGGGGAGAGAAGTAGAATTGGCATCATATCACATATATGTTTAGGCTCTCTGCACCAGATGTGCTACGTTTAGACATGTGACTTACTTTAAGTTGCGAGAACTCCAAAATCACAAAGGCAATCCTCAAGAAGGACAAAGGAAAAATGCTAGTAATCAAACAGATCAGGAAAACCAACCTAACTAAAGAAACAAAACCAAATGAAAAAAAAAGAATCAAGATTTATTTATGTACAAGTGACCAACATCCCCAATGGCTAACTGATATAATGTTTCAAGACTTGTCCATTTACAGGGAGAGAGTCGACTTCTCGCTTAAGGTTTTGTAATCAAAAATTGCTTAGGCCATTTTTTTCTTTAATCCAAGCCAAAGATTTTGAAATTTTGAATTTTTCCCTTTATATTCATGTGGCTTGTCCCATTTTAGGACTAAGTCCCTAACCTGGAACTCTTTCTCACCTACAGATTTCTTATCAAACCAATGTTTTACTATTTTCTAGTGAGCTTCAAACTTGGTTTGGTTTTGTCACGTATTTCCTCAAGGTTCAGCAAGGTATTGATATGACTTTGGATGAAAGGGCATTCTTTGCCTCGAGACTATTGTGTAAGTTTGAGGGAAGGTAGGTAAATGTTCGAGGGTAAAATGGATTCTTTTCCATACACAAGAAAGTAAGGTGAGGTTCTGATGGAAGCTTTGGGAGTGAGATGATCTACCCAGAAAGAATTTTTTAATGCATTGTGCCAATTTCTCTAGTGATCAACCACAATTCGTTTAAGGATAAGGATGATGTTTTTATTTTAGATTCTGCCAGGGAATTTCCTTGGGGACAGTAATTGGATAAATATTTTAAAAGAATCCCCTTTTCTGATGCATACTCAGATAATTTCAAAGATGAGAAGTAAGTAGCATTATCAAATACTAAAGAGTTAGGAATGCCAAATCTCGTGATAATGTGTTTCTCAAGAAAAATTATTACTACTTCCTCATTCACTTTGAATAAAGGTATTGCTTCAATTCAACGTGTGAAATAATCAGTTGCAGTCAGAATATACCTGTTTTGTTTGGAAGAATGATGATTTATATCACTAATGATATCTAGACCCCACTACTCGAAGGGTTCCTCCACTCTACAAGTTGGAGAGGAAGATCAACTTTATGTTCCCTCCCAACATCTTTTTGACATGCTTCTCATCATCTTGAGTACTTGTGAGCATCCTTGAAGAGTGTGGGATAGTAGTATCTTTCTCTCAGCAATTTGTGAGTTGTCATGTCTCCTGTGAAATGACCACCAACTGGTCCATCGTGCATATCTTTTAGGACCTTATCATCATCTTATCTTTGGAGGCATCTAAGTAACACTCTGTCTTAATTCTTTCTGAACAAGATGCCATTTAATAATTGATATTGTAAATATTTCATCCGCAATGCTCTTTTTTGCTTAGCATTGAGATGGTCTAGAGTTATTCCATGCTACAAATAATATTTAAGATCATTGTAACATGATCCTTCAATGGCTGGAACATATAGAACCTGTTGAGTATACATTATCAGTTCATCTTGCCAACCATCCTCCTCTTGTTCTTCAAAGCCAACTCCTTGTGTCACTAATTTACACAAGCCTTAACCTTTCACTATGTTGGTTGGCTTGAATTCAAGGTCATACTATTCTAGATTTGTCATCCAATTCCCTCGTCTTTCACCCAATTCCTTTTGAAAGAATAGGGACCTTACTTTTGGGTGTGGGGCGATGACTTTAGTGTGATTTTTAAGGATATAAGGTCTGAATTTTTTAATTGTTTTATGAATGATGAAGGATTACTTGTACACCGGAGGATAATTCAGTTCATCACCTTGCAACCCAGTGCTCATAAACGCGACAGGATATTCATCTCCTTGTTTATCCTTTTGCATGAGCATTATTGCTAACGAGTGATCGGATGCAAATGTATATAGCAGGAAATATTTGGAAAAATCAGGACTCTGAAGAGATGGTCGGTTGGCTATAGTGGTTTTAATGTTTGTGAATGCTTCCTTCTCTAATGGTGTCCATTTAAACTGCACGTCATTTTTAAACATCTTTTTTAAAGGTTTCACAATTTAAACAAAATCTGGAACGAATCTTCTTACAAAATTGATTCTACCAAAAAATGATTGCATGAACCTCTTGTTGTGTTGTGGATCAATTTGTAGAATGGATTTGGTTCTCTCTGGATCCAATGAAATCTTATCTTTAGAAATAGTGTGTCCTAATAAAAATACCTTTTGAAACAACGAATATAGTTTTCTTGGGATTGAGAGAAATCCCATACTTTCTACACCATTCAAAAATTTGTTTCAGATGTTTTGGGTGGTCTTCTCTCTTTTTAGAATAAACAGTGGCATCATCAAGGTAAACCACCACACTCTGACCGATTAATCCCTTGAAATCAATGTCCATCATTCTTTGAAATATATCCCCTACGTTCATAAGACCGAAGGGCATCCATCTATAATCATAAGCTCCCCATTTAATTCATAAAGTGGTCATTAAATGGTCTGGTTCTGCCACAAGAACCTAATTGTATCCTGAAAATCCATCTAATAGAGAGAATAGTTGAGACTCAAAGACTAGTTGTAGGATTTGATCCATTGGGGGAACTAGATAGTTATGTTTTTCGGAAGCATGACTGAGATTCTGGAAATCTATACATATTCTTATTTCTCCCAACTTTTTCCTTATGGGCACCATATTAGATACCCAAGTTGAATGTCTCACTTTGAAAATGATCTGAGCATATAATAGCTTCTTGAGTTCCTTTTGTATCATAGGTTCAAGAGTTGGATGTATATTTCTAAGATTTTGTTGAAACGGATTGATCCCTTCTTTGATGGGAATCACATGTCGTATAATTCGTGTATCATATGTCTTCAAGTAATCATACATCTAGGAAAAAACATCTCGATAATTCTTGAATAATTCAATGATTGTGTGTTTTTTTAATCTAAACACCAGGTGCCCAGGTTAACATACTTATGTTGTTCATATGTTCCTAGATTGACCAAGAAATGCATCATAGTGGATTTGTTGGTATTTGGATTAGTTGGCCTTCTGAACTTGGATTGTAAATCAAATAAATTTTCAAGAGTCAAGACTTTCTTCATAACACAATTTGTCTTCACCTTATTAGCTTTTTCTCTATAAGTTTGTAACTCTTGTTGATGTATCTCATCATCGATCACTGAGTCCTGGAATGTGTCTGAACTAGTAAGAAAGTTGATAATTTGAGAATAATTTTCTAACACTCTCCAACTCGTGACAATGTCAGGTACAAATGGCCTAAACATCATTTCAATCGAAAAACCATCGGCAGGAGGCATAAACCTAGATGTTGCATTGGCCAAAATATTTGCATCTATATTTTGATCGTGAGGTATAGAATTAATATTGAATGCAACAAATGAATAAAGAAGATTCCATACCTCTTGTTGATAGGATTTTATATGCGGAGACAGGAAGTGAATAGTATTTCTTACATGTCGGACAATGATTTCAGGATCACCAAACACTTTAAGGTATTTTACCTTGAGGTCAATGGATTTTTAAGTCCTTGCACTAAGGCTTCATATGCAGCAGTGTTGTTGGTGCATTCAAACTCTAGACGGCATGATATGAGAATTTTTCCTTGGATAGGGTCAATTAGGACACATCCAATGTTGGCTCCATCTTGTGTTTTAGAGCCATCGAAGAACATGGTCCACATATCATGAATTTTAGTCTTGTTAGTCAAACTAAATACTAAGTTAGTTAGTACTGGGCAGGTGCCATTATGTATTCATGGGCGGAGGCCTAGTTTTAGTTCTGATGGTTTTTCAGAAGTCTGAGCTTCGTATCAACCATAATCGGTTTCAAAAAAGTAATTCCCCAAGACAGAATGAGCAAAGCTTATGGGCTTGTTTTTACCCTCAAATTTCATCATTGTGTGCTTCATGTATGCTTCATTGTTAACCTAGATTTGATTGGATTTGCCTTTATAAGGAAGCCACAAATGAGACCATTTAGTAGTGAAATAACCTTAGTTTGGTTGACCAATCTCTACTTAAGAGAAAACCATAACTCTCTGGTATGTCTACCACAACTATGTCTATAGTCTGATGAACTCTAGGGTCAGATGTCCATCTGATTAAAACATCTCTGAGATCTCCTTTTACTTTTACATGTGTCCTATCTAAATGGATAATCTTGGTTTTCATTATTTTTGGGACAGCATTTATTTTTTGGAAAATAGAAAAAGGCATGGTATTGGAAGAGGAATTGGAATCTGTTAAACAGTTGTGTACATTAAAATTAAAAATTTTATAAGCAGAAAAGGTGGTACTTGAGATTTCTAAAAGGCACATGTTCTTGATGCATTTATAATTTTCATTATCTCTACTTTGTGAATTTCTTGTGCATCATTTCCAGGGATTAATCTTTCAGTAGTTGTGATAGTTTATATCTAAGTCTCATTAGGTTGGAAGGCATCATGTAGGAGTTCACGTTGTTGTGGGAGGGAGAAAATATAAAACATGGAAATATTAGCTTTAATCTTGTTCATGTCTTCTATTACATTATAATCCAAGGCATGTGAGTTTGAATCATTCTTAGTTTGACCAGATTTTTCTTGAATCACCTTTTCATTATTCTCAACAGTACTAGACGTGCTTGGTTTAGCCTTATTTGCTACAACAAACTTGCCAACTTTATTATTAGTCTTATCTAGAACTATGTTACTTTGTTTTGGGAGAACAAGGGGGGTGTTTATTTTCTAAGAGGAATGTTATCTTATTTGGAAGATGGAGGGTCAGATAGTGGACCTTTGTTGCATAAGTTACAGATTTTTGGAGTGGTAACTTTAACAACCTATGTATCTCCGGCAAGAATTTCTTCAATATGTTCATCGTTTGATTACACACACCAATCCAAAAAGGGAATAGTTGATTCTGGGGGGGTTTCATCAACAACACTAGAAGAAGTTTGTGCATGGCTTTCATTATCTAAACTCTATTGATATAGAAAATGACTTATCACCAGGGTCATAGAGTTGACCTATTGAGGACATGTTTGTTCAAGGTGATTTTGTTGATGATAAGAGCAAAATTTATCATTACTGAAATTATCTAAGTTGAAATCCATGTGTGGTGGTTCAGACGGTTGTGGAAGGTTATATGGTTTCTTAAACAATGGGTGGAAATATCGCGGCTTTGATGATCCCTCACCAACATTATTTTTAAGGTCCACAACTTCATTGGATAACTTCTTAACCATTTTGACCACATTATTGATATCCTTTGACTCCCTGTTAGGTGGCTTATTAAATAGCAGTGGTTTCTTTCCAACTACTTAGTTTCCTCATAACATGGATGTTGGTCATATGCAGATAACTCTCTTTCCATAGTATCAGCTTCATCAATGTTTAAGGCTAAAGTATTTATGTTAGATTGTTTTACAAACATCCATATGGAGGGGGTTAATGCAGCTGTATAATATTGAATGGCTAATGACTGAGCGAGAGTGACATCATGAGGAAACTTAATTAATACATTAATAAATCTTATGTTAAATTCTTTCACTCTTTCCCTCTTGTCCATTCTAATGGCTCCTAGTTCGTTGTGTAGAGATGTAGTCATTTTTCTTTCCCCAAACTTCCTCATAAAGAACATTTCAAAGCTATCCCAGTCTATAATATATTTCACAGGTAAGTTGAAGTACCAAGTAGAGTATTTTCTAAAAAAATTATAAGGAAATAACCTACACACCATGTAATCATGTTGAACACCTAGAATATGTATGGCAAAAAATAAATTATTGGCATGATATTTCGGGGATCTGGGTTTGTCTGAGTCAAATTTTGGGAGAAGCTTATCAAACTTTCTTGTCATTTCGTGAAGTTGTATAGCCAGATTGAGAGCTCCTTGGGCCCTCCATAGAGGTATAACTTCTTTATGGTTCATGTTTTCTCCCATTAGTTGTTCTATGGTAATTTTTTGTTGTTCACCTTCAAATTATTCTTCAGGTTCAATGACGAAACATGTGACTCTGCTCAAAGGTACTAGGACCTCTTGTAACGTGGTTTCCATAAGGTCATCTATAGAGTCAATGTAAAAATTGGGATTTGTGTTAGGACGTTCTACAAGGGTCACTTTTCTCCTAGCGATTTCATAGGTTATAGGTAGTTTCCCAAGCAGCTTTGCATAAACACGTGTAATTCTACGGGTTTCGTGAAGTTCTTCCTGAGGTATATGAAACCAGGTCTCAAAATCTATTTCAGGACTACCAGAAGCACTTTTGAAATCATCCTTTATGTATTCATAAATAAATTATTGTTCAGACACGACTCGAGGAAACAAGGTAGGTTGTGAGTTGGGATTACTCGTTCAAGACCGATTTCGGTTATTGTTTAGTTCATGTATATAATCCATAAAATATGGCCCTCCTTCTAGCTCCAATTATATTGGTGGGTTGAACTTCGCCCGACAACAGCAAGGGGTACTCCCTAATATATTGTCCCAATTAGATTATACATCATTTGGATTAGGAGTACCATCTGGAATTTGGCTCGGGTGTCATTTATTGTTGTCTTTTGGTTTTTGTATTTGTTATAGACAATGTACCGATGAAGTGGGTGGGTGCAATGCAAAGATGTAGATGAAGACCATGTATGTAAATACAAATAATCTATCACTAATATATGCTAACCTATCCTATCTAGGAGCACACTAGAGTAATCGGTGAGTTATAATGAAACCAAAACCTTACACAAATTTTATATAGTTCTCTGTAAAAAAAGGAGAATATTGGAGACAAATCCATACATACGTATATAACCAGATTAGTCTAGATCAAAACAATGAATACTGTAATAGCCCACAAATTTCAAGGCATTGAAATATTCAAAGAAATATCAATACTGCATAATGACAAATATTGTATAAGAATTATGCTACAACAAACAAACATTCTTACAGTCCATAGAAACAGCAATTATCTTCACTTGAAGTAGTTCAAAGATCCAATATGTTTCTACACAGAATTTCTTCTACAATATGTTTTCCCTAATGGATTCTCAATATTTATTAACAGTTTATAAGTTCTCGAAAACGTTCTTGGGTCTATGCAATGCTTTAAAATCCAAAAGTCCCTTTTCACAAGTTTCTACTCTATTTTATACAAAAAACTAGTGTCCTTTCGCCTTCTTCTTGGAGAGGCAGTTACAAAATTGTTCACCTTCTCCTTCCTCATGACAAGTGGAAGAAAGGATAAAATTTTAAGTAGTTAGGAAAAGGATGAAAGAAAAACAGGTGTTTGTCCTTTCCCTATGAACTTTTTCTTCGGAGATAAGATGTCCAAACCTCCAACTGGTTATATAGTGACTTAATTCTCCTATATGTTAGTTGTTCTAGCGTTGCTTCGATCATGGCGATGCTATCATCAAGGGCACTCGTATATTTCTATAGTCTTGTCATGTAAGCATGTATCATAGTGTGAATATTCACCAACTGTAGTAGATGTTGGTCAATAAGATCGATAGAGACAAAGGTTGTTACTTTGACTATCTGTCTCCTTTGATTTGTGTTTTCTTGGACTGCATTCGCCAATTCTTCTATGACCAAATTCTTCCCAAGTTCATCTAATATTGGGAGACAACCATTCCTTATCATCTCTTGGGCATATTTGTGAGTCATTGAACATATCCGCATTGCCTTGGTTACTTCTTTATCTTCCCTTTTCCCTACCTTCTAGCAATGATCTAATGCATACAGGTTTTTCTTTCTTGTTGATTTTGAGGGTCTATATAGTTCTGGAGGAACATCAGGATTCTCTATTATCAAAGTATCAATGTTTGTTATACCTTCATGGATAGTGTTGTATTGTGTCAACTGCAATTGTATCTGGTTGTTTTGGTCAATAACTATTGCAGCCACAATTTGGAAGAGATGTAGATTTGCATGCATGTCAATGATGGCACCTTCCAAATCATTCCTCACTTTTCCTGCACTGGTCTTAAAGTTGATAAGACTCCTTTTGTCAATTATTACTTGTTGAAGCCTCTCTTCTAGCCATCTGATCCCCGCCTCTTTCTCTTCTTTATGTTGGCACAGCCTTTATATATTTTCTAGGATTTCATCCACAAATGAAAATCATGCTCTATTTGTTTCCAGGGGGTCTCCCTAACATCTCCTATGACAGTGACTTGAGTAACCACTGACATAGGGGCTCCTTCTATTGTTGGAACCTTTTTCACTCTTTCTTGCATGATTTTGTTGGTTTTACTATTGTATGTGAAACTACATAAATCCAATACTTCAGCTGACCGAAAAGGTTCCCAGGGCCCGAGCCCTAAACCGTTGTTCGTTGATTTTTCTCCTGTAACTATGGTGGGAATTCCATGGATATCCAAGTCCATCAGGTGTGTGTCACCCTCTCTATCATATGAATTATTCTTCTGTCTTTCTTCTTTAGCGGTTGTACTTGTTGCTTCTTTCTCTGCTAATTTTCTTTCCATTCTTCTTTCTTCAGCTATCTCCTTTTATTTTTCTGCAACATGTTTTGCTTTGGCTTCAACTTTTTCCTCATACTTCAGCTTTAGCTTTTTCTTCATTTTATGCCCTGGCCTTTGCTTTGTCAACTTCTATTTTTTGTTTCCTTTTAGTGTCATTCCTCCTTTTCAGTACCTTCTCTTTGTCTCTTCTCTTTTTATTTTTCGGTGCCTCTTCATCCTCTTTTGTGGAACCTGAATGAGTTGAGACAGATATGGGGGAAGATCTCTTCTCGCTCTGCATTTTTTCTGGTTGCCTCTCTTGCATCTTTTTCATCTGTGATCCTTCCTTTTGGTTGGCCCCGCCTACTGAAAATGACTTCCTCGTAAGTTCTGGCATTTTGATGCACTTCCTCTTCTTCCTGGAACTCAGTGGTGTACTCATATGGGAGTCTCATGTTATTGAAGTGTTATTTGATGATGTTCTTAGGGTCATGTCTCTTGAATATTTCTTCTCCAAAGTGCTAGGAAAGTAAGACATCTACTTATGTCTGGGATTGTCTGGTTTTTTCAAAGAAATAGTTGTCAATGTAAAGAGGTAGTGGAGGTCAAATTGCTCTTTGATCTGTATAACATTCCTTCGACCCCATGTATGATATTTTGATATGCCACTTCCTGGAGTACAAGTTTGTCAGGAACAAACCAATGGAGTAATTGGGGTGGTTTCATTGCACCATATATTCTTATATAGGTATTGTGCTCCATTAAATACCAATGCACAATCCTTCTTATGACTGGTATGGCCTTGTCTGTCATACAAGGTGGAAAGGTGCAAAAAATAAATTCATACAATGGGGCAAGGAAGTTTTCATAGAGTATTTAATATTATGTTCTATATTTGTGCTCCCAAAGAACCTTGCAGTAGATGTGGATAGCGGTGTTAGCGGGAAACCAACTCCATCCCATGTTTGGGTACTTGTGAGTGATACTCATTATGTCTAGAAGATATGAAGACATGTGGAAACTGTGAAAGCTTCCTGGTTGTGCTTGTGTAAATGTAGAAATGGTAGCCTTGAGATTTTCAAACAATATGTATGCCCAGTTGAATGAGACCCCCACATATGTACAAAAATAAATTAGGGGAATGTATGATAGGGTAAAACGAGTTGCATCGAGTTCCCCATACAACCTGCATAGCATGGCTACCATATATTGGTAGGGTCTCCTTAAATTGGTCGTGGGGTATCGACTCTCCGACCGATACTTGAATTGCTTATCTGTTTTATACCATGTGGGGAATAAATATTTTGGTGTGAGATCCAACTCACTGACGAGTTGACCATCCATTCTTTTGTTTTGAGCTTCAATATGGTAACACTTAGCTAAATCATCAGGCCTGAATAAAGCTATAGGTTATTTTCTTGCATTAAATACATATCGACTATTTATGTCTGCTCTTTTCAAAATCCAATAAATGGCGTCCACACAAGGGAAAATAGTTGGATGTGCTACCACCTAGAAAATTCTCAATTTTCTGATGTTCCTAAACACCTGGAGCTCATCTGGTTCCTCCACCTTTGCAAAGAATTTTTATTTCTTAAACATATAATATACTTCTCCCCATTTTAACATTTCTCCATCTTTGTCTAGAAGTCTTGACGTATGATCATATATAGTTCTAACACTTACTATCACTATTGTCTTTTGGGAGCTTCCAGATGGCTCAGCCCTTATTGCTTTCATCACCTTCTTTTTTTGTGGTGACATGTCTGAACCTATAGACAGGATAAATTTAGAGCATGTTATTTGGAAATACAACTAAATGATCGGACAATTATAAGAATTATTGAAATTGCAAAGACATGGCAAGCTTCTCCTCACAAATGTAAAGTTAATAATATACAATGATTAGTGAGATTTTGGGATGAAAAGCTCGGGCATCACCTTGGAAAGGAGAAATTGGAGCATAAGAGAACAACTTCCTTAATACAAACTGAAAGAGTTAGAAACAACTCTTCTGAGCATATCGGATAAGTTGCTAGTAACCTCTCTATTATATGTTCGAAAGGATTTGTCATCATATCGAGGAGCTCGAAGCACTTACCAGGAACTCCTCTGAGCATATCGGAGGAGTTAAAAATATCTCCTTTGATATGATCAGAGGATTTTTTTCCATTTGATTTGAAACCATGCGAAAGAGATAATGTCAACTCTTCTAAGGATATCAAAGAAGTTAGTAGTAACTTCTTTGATATGCTTGGAGAGTTAATTTGAAAGTCTCTGGTTCTGAAGTTAGGGTTTTCTGTGACAAGGAGAGCGATCAGGAGAACTACAACTAGCTTGGAGGAATATAAGGGAACCTTAGGGATTTCTTAGATCAAGGTCGTTGTGCCTTGGATGAGTTTGGGGCTTGCAATGGTTATGTGAGAGGATGGGGAAGAAGTACATCATAGTGAAGGGGGGAAAAGGACAACTAGTTATGTATCTTGTAGCCATGAAAAAATTCATAATAAAACATAAAGTTGGTGGGAGAGGGAAAGGTGTGTCTAGGGGCGAAGTGATGAAGAACAAGGGGGAAAAGAGGGTTATCAAGCTAGGGAAAAATGAACAAAGACCTAAACCTAGCTTGAAAAAGGGAGAGAGGTGATGACACCTTACCTGGATTATGCCAACACATGATGGATATGGATAGGGGAGATTCTCAAATAGGGTTCATCTTGGTGCTCTTCTTCTCATTTTTTCTCGTTCAATTTCAAATGGTCGAATAGCACTAGTCTCAACTTTGTTTCGTTTTATAGCCAAATGGTTACTTATGACAATTAATGTGGTGGTTGGGGTAGGCTTGATCAGAGTAGTTAAGAACAAGTTTTCCAATCAGTTTGGAAGAGTTATAGGTAAGTTATCTAATCAGTTCGGAAGACTTAGAAGTAACTCCTCTGAACATATCAGAGGAGTTAGAAGTAACTCCTCTAAACATATCAGAGGAGTTAGAAGTAACTCCTCCGAACATATTGACGGAGTTAGAAGTAACTCCTCTGATATGATCAGAGGATTTTCCCCCAACTCTCGCAATATCATTGTGTATCGAAACAAAATATAGGAACTCCTCTAAACTTGTTTGGAGGATTTTGAGGTAACTCCTCAGAACTGTTCAAAGGAGTTTGAAATAACTTTGTCGATTTAAAATTTGAATTACAACACTAAGTATTATTCTTTTTCCAAGTGAAACATGAATTACTAGAAGAATATTGAGATGAAGGAGGGACTTATGAGGCTTTCTCTTCTACCAGTCGTGGATGAAGCTCCTCTTCTACCGGACAACCCGTCGTGACCATCTCCTCGGTGCCTACCTATGTCGTCCCATCACCGCCAGCTTCCTACGCCATCCGTTCACCGCCAGCTTTCTGAAATTGTTGAGGAATCTTTGCCCAATGAGGAGGAATTTCATCCTCCACTATGAAACCTCTGTAATTGGGCTCCAGGATAGGTGATTAAGGCTTTGTCTAGGTTTCCATGTCCCAGTTATGATCAAAGTAGGGAGAAAGGGCAGGTTGTTTCTTGGAAAGGGATGGAGAGCCATCGGTCTAGTCCGGCAGTGCTTTCCTTCTTGGCTATAGGAGGTCGGCCTTTGTTTGGGCTTGTCTCTTTCATGGGACATATCGAAACCAAGCCAGAGGGGAAAAGAGTGCACAATGGAGAAATTGAATAAGCTCGGGAGAGAAGGAATGAAAAGAGCAAAGGCATGGGAGAGCCAAATCGGGTTAGCCAAGGGAGAATGAGAGACTGAGGGTGGAAGACAGAGATAAAACCACCAATGTAGAGATCCCTACGTAATAATGAGCAAGGTGATGGAAATTGAGGCCATGAATGTCAAAGTGTAGTGGGTAGAGGTCACCGTACCAATTCCTGTAAGCCGAATGTGAATCGCCATTAGAGTTGGTGGACTGTCCTAGCACTCTTCGCTCTACTTTAAGTAAATGTAAGGCATATCAAATGAATTGGAGAGGGTACTAGCGGCGAGGGGCTTTAACTGCCCCTACTGCCAGTACACCATGTGACATACAATCTCCAAATGACACCCCATCCAAAGGAACTCAATAAATATATCATTAAATATATATATAAAATAATTACAACATTGAAACCTTCATTCAGCCATGATCAACTACCATGATTGGAATTTCTACTCTACACAAATGAAACCTTTTATATATAAGCAAATGATTACGAAGCACAATGATATATTTGAGAATAAACTAAACAAATGATTACGAAGCACAATGATATATTTGAGAATAAACTAAAAGTAATGTTTTTATCCTCATCCTCAACCTAAGTTTCCTTTAGCACTATGACTTTGGTTATATCGATAGGACTCTAGAGGACCAACGTGTCTATGGAATATGCCCAAGCAACGTCTATAATGGAATACATTTTAGATATAAACTCAAATTGATAATGTATGTATAATTTATTAATAATTAATTCACTAGCATGTTATAAAGTAGGATTTGAATGTTGATGTTGATGTGAAAGGTAACAATTTTTTCTTCACAATTACTTAAGTTATATATGTATCTTCATATATAGTTTTATTATAAATATTATTGTACTTAAAGGTGCTTTCATCATTCGAGTATGAGAGATGTGTAATCTCTTCCGTGCTCAACATGATATTGATAAGTGGTATTTAAAAAAATATTAATAATAAAAAAATATTTGGATGTCATAAATAAAATATTTCAATATTCATTTTAAGTAAACTAATTCTATATCAACTCTATATAGAGAGAAAAAGAGACAAGTGGCATTTAAAAAAATATCAATAACAAAAAAATATAAGAAAGAGTAACTGAACCTAAAAAAAATCCAATTTGGTTAATAGGTGCTTTCTACTTCCCAAAATGAGGGAGTTTTTTAATTACTTCAATACCTATTATGGAATCGATATGTTGCATTTAAAAAAATATTAATAAGAAAAAAAAAAATTCAATGTGAGCCATAAATAAGAAATTAGAGGTTCTCTACACCCCAATATGGGAGAGATGTTCATGTAACATAACTTGTTAAAACAATGGTTGCATGGCAGCTTAGTCTCTGCCAAGTAAATTTGGAAATGAAGATGATAGTTAACACCCTATAATTATTGATGATGATGATGATTACTTTGAAACATGAATAATATGCTAACAAATGAGTTAGTTTCATAATCTTAAAAGAAATGAGTTTCTTAAAAGAAATCTACATAGACTCACAAGGGATGGAGAAAGCCTTATTGCTCCATGATGACACATAGTTTATAGATATGTCATAACAGTTATTGGACAAAATATCTTACCATGATTTTACTTTAATGTAGTTGCCATATAATTTTGGGATTAACCTGAATTTCCTTCTAGTTAAACTAAGCAAGCCAAATAAAAATCTTATTTAAAAAATAAAAAATAAACATTTCACATTTTATAATATATATAATATTTTACTCTCTTAACATATATATTATAAAATATAATATACATTTTAATATATAATATATTATAATATTTTATGTGTTAACATATATATATATTATAAAATATATAATATATATTGTAATTTATATAATATTATAATATATATTTTAATACATATAATATTTTAATGTGTTAACATATATATTATAAAATATAAAATATATATTTTAATTTATATAATATTTTAATATGTTATGACATGACACATTCAAAACAAAATTAACGATTGAACTTTACTGAGAACTCACATTTGGATTGGCTCAAGCGCGCTTAACTGTGGAGTTTTCCCCACAATCAAGCCCACTTAGCTTGCTACCCCATTTGCAAAACCTTAGCAAGTATTGTGCCTTATGAACTATCTAGTTAGAGCTTCCTTCACTCTTATTATTTAAGCATAGAGGGGCTTTCGCAATGCGGCAGATTAGATATCGTTTTTGGGATTAACTGCATAGAGTNTTGCAACTGACCAATAATTCTCATGATTTGAATAGTCCACTTAGCACTCATTGCATTGGGTGATCCTCACAAGGGTGAAGAAGTGGGATTGAAACCAGCGAAATGAATCACATAGGATCAATCATCACTTCTGGGGCTTGCACCCGGTAACCAGGACTTCCCAGGTGGTCACCCATCCCAAGACGCCTCTGGCTCAAGCGCGCTTAACTGTGGAGTTTTCCCCACAGTCAAGCCCACTTAGCTTGCTACCCCATTTGCAAAACCTTAGCAAGTATTGTACCTTATGAACTATCTAGTTAGAACTCCCTTCACTCTTATTATTTAAGCATAGAGGGGCTTTCGCAGTGCAGCATATTAGAGATCATTTTTGGGATTAACTGTGTAGAGTAAATCATTTACTCTACGCAGTTAATCTCAAAAATAATATATAATATATGATTACTTAAATATTCTCTATATATATATATGAATTTGTAATAATAATTAAAGTATTAATTTTTTTTTAAATATTTTATAAGAAAACATGTCAAACTTAACTTCCTAATATCTTGTGGGAGTCTTTTGTATGGAAAGCGTCTCAAGTTTAATTTATTCAAAAGAATCATTAACTATGATAGACTATTATATCCCTTAAGCTAAATAATTTTCATGTACAAACTCAATAATCATGGACCAATTACAAATAAAATAGACCCCGTGATATAGTTATGTACTTCATAAGCATTAAAAAAAGGTTAGTGTACCTAAATATGATTTCAATAGTGGTCCAAGTACTTAGTGAGATGGACAATCACAAAGGAATATTCTTTCCACGCCTTTTACTTTGACATATGTTCAAATTCAAATAATATATTATTGTGAGCATTTCATCGGAATAATCAATCAAATATTTTAGGTAAAATTTAATTTTTTGTTCAATTAAAATTTGTACAATTATAAAAATAAAGGGAAAAAATATTGATAATGCGAAAAAATAAAATATGGGTAATGAGAAAAAATAAAATATTATTTTAGGTAGAATTTAATTTTTTGTTCAATTAAAATTTGTACAATTATAAAAATAAAGAGAAAAAAATATTGATAATGCGAAAAAATAAAATATGGGTAATGAGAAAAAATAAAATATTGATAACACGTTAGTTTAAAAAAAAAACTTTGTAATATTATATATAATTGTAAGTTAAAAATAATTAGAAGATATGGCATTTTCAACCATGTTAATATTAAAACTATATAACATTTTCAACCATGTTAATATTGAAATTATATGGCGTCCATTGTTTGATAAGTGATTAAAATGGGGAGCGATAAAGAGAGCAAGCAGCGACGTAGGGTAGGGTTCAGGGTTTAGGGTTTGAGCGTGGATTTTGGGGCTCGGAAATGGAGATGCAAGGGATGGGTTTACCAAGGTTGACAAAGTCCTCAAGACATTCCCAAGATAAAAGCCAGAAAAGCCAGCCGACTTTTAAGGACGTGGTGTTGGGGAAAGCACAACAACGGCTAGAAAATATTGACATGGGGGGCACAAGTAAGGACGGAAAGGATAGGTTGGGGGAGCTACAAAACCCATGAGCAAACAGAACTAAGGTGAACGGTTTCCACGCACATACTTCGGAATATCCCAGGGATGAAGTGACCTCACGTAATATCGGTAACTATATTCAAAACATGAAGGATCACGTCGTAATAGGAAAATTAATGGGCATATGGCCCTCCGAAAAATCCCTCATGGGGTGGGTGAGTACTAGATGGAGGATAAAAGGCCAACTGGATTTAAAGCTAGGTTCTAAAGGTTTCTTTACAACCATCTTTGCCAACCCAACAAACAAAGACAAGGTCTTCGAGGAAGGGCCTCATTTATTTAACTCAACGAGTCTCCACCTTTTATACTGGACAGAGAGGTTCGCCCTGGAGAAGGAGGAATTCACGGAAGCCCCAGTCTAGGTTAGAATTTACTCTTTACCACAAGAATTTTGGGAGATGGAAACCCTGGAAGGCATAGAGAATACACTAGGATCTTTCATCAAAATATCATAGATCACAAAAGCGGCCAAATACACCTCATATGCACAGATCTGTGTATATATGAATGTAGCAGGAGCCCTCCCGGATATAGTCACAATAGCCTATCAAGACAATGAGTGGACCCAGACAATGGACTATGAACACATCCCCTTCAGTTGCAGGAAATTCCATGCCCATGGACACTTATATCGCAATTGCCTAATGAATATCAAGCAACCCGACGTTAAAAAGCCAGAGGGTACATTTGTTGAAGGATTTACGAAAATCCAAGGGAAACGTAGGGGAGTAGGAAGACAAGGAACCCAACCAATAAAAGAGGGAGGGATAGATAAAAATAAATTCCAAGCCCTAGCAGATATTTCCCCTGAGAATGACAACCACACCAAAGAAGAAACGAAGAAGCAACCTCAGATCCACAAAAGGTTTCAAGGAAAAAAACAAAGGAAAAACTAGGTCACCAGGTAAATCAAACATAACTCAAAGAAAGTGAGATGGAGGTGCATACCCAAGAAAATCGAACCAAAATTACCCAAGAAGTAGATGGATATGAGATAGATATGGAAGAAGATGAAAAACAACAAAAGCTTCAAAAGCAAGATCTTGGAGAATTGAAAATCAAAGTCGAACACATAGCCCAACTATCGTGCTCGCAGGAGATGACTCAAGACTTTGGGGGTTGGAATTAGGCCTGGGGACACCAGCTAGCTCCTCGGTTAGTTTTGGAATCAAAACCAAACCTCTAAAGATTCTCAAGAAATTATCTAATGAAGAAAAAAGAAGAGGCTAAAAACCATATATCCAGGTGATCAAAGAAACGGGCGCACACCTTGTGGACTCGGGACAAGTCGTTGGACTCCCAAAAAAGTACTTCAAAACCCAACATAAGTGATCATGAAGCTAATATCATGGAATGTGCATGGCCTAAATGCCCCATCCAAACGAAAAATGATAAAAAAAAAAAGGATAACCCTGGAGAAGGCTGAGATAGTTATGATACAGGAACAAAATGTGATAGAGCTTCAATGCGAAAATTTGCAAAAAAGATCTTGAAAGGTTGCGAAGTAGAAGCAATAGATTCTAACGAGGCCTCGGAAGGCCTGGAAATTCTACGGGACCCCTCAAAATGGAAATTGTACCTGTTTCTACCCTCCCCGAGAATCCTCACTATGAGATTCAAGGGTGTAGGATCTCAATTCCATAAATTCATCAAGAATGCATATGGACCTCATCTCCCCCCTCTCAAGCGAAATTTTCTGGAAGCCCTTAACCACATGGGTCACTCCTTGAGTGGCCAACACTGGATCGTAGGGGGTGACTTCAACATGTTCACAACACTCTGGGAAAAAAAGGGTGGTGCAAGACGCCTGGAGGGAGAGAGTGACTCCTTACGAGAATGGATAACTAATCATAGGCTGGTAGACATGCACACCAATAATGGCCCTTTTACTTGGACTAATAAGAGAAGACTGGCAAGAAACATAGTAGTTCAACTAAATAGATTTTTGATCTCAAAATCCATTTTTAGACCTCAACAAGCAATAGCTACAAAATTTCTCCCTTTCTTTGGCTCAAACCATTGGTCAATCAATCGTACTTGGGAGGAAAACTTAGCGCCCTTCCCTTGGTCATTCTATATGGAAAAATTATGGATGTATCAACAGTATTTTATGCCTAATATTGAAACCTGGTGGAGAGAGCGACCAAACCTTTATGGAACAAAAATGTACCAGTTCCAACAAAGACTAAAGCATATCAAACTCCAACTCAAGAAATGGAATAAGGAAGTATTTGGAAATTTCTTTGAAGAGAAGAATCGGTTAGAATCAGAAATTGAAACAATTCAACGATTAGCATCCTCGGGGATCTCTTCAGAAGAGATAAATGAACGGGAAAATCAAATCAGAATGGAGTTAGACAAGCAGAAACTTCAGGAAGAAATCCTCTGGAAACAAAAATCTAGAATTCGATGGTTGAAGGAAGGAGATCGAAATATGAAATTCTTCCACAACTCCCTGCTCCAAAGAAGAAATCAGAACAATATCTCGACCCTTGTCCAAAGCTCGGGTGAAAGAACTAACTCCCCAAAAGACAGAAAAGGAACTGGTCAACCATTTCAAAACGCTCCTCACAGAACCAGATCAAGATAGGATGGAGGTGATCCAAGATATCTCCAAGCACATCCCTAAACTTATCACCCCAGACCAAAATCGAATCTTCATGGGTACAGCCTCCCTATCAAAAGTAGAAAAAACAATCATGGACATGAAAAAAAGGATGTTGGCATGTTTTACAGGCAGTGTATGCTTGTCATTGATGGCAAGTACAACAGCAATGATGGCTTGAGTACAGCAACGATGATCAGTAGCGCAGTGATAATCGGGGAAGAGCAGCAACTGTGATCGTTG
>JASDQU011443117.1:0-14686 GCA_032191745.1 Picea mariana | reverse complement strand
AGATCTTGAAGACAATTCAAATGAAGGCAAAGAATCATGTGATGATGTTTGAAAAGAGGAAGATCTTGAAGACATTTCAAATGAAGGTAAAGAATCTCCAAAAACCCTTGATTGCAATAATTCAAAATGTGATGATGTTGAATTTTTCTCTACAAGTGAAGAAGAAAATCTAGAAGTAGTTTGGATAGAATCAATTGATTATTATCCCATGGAAGAAGTAGAAGAAAAACTATCAAAGCTTAAAGAGAAAGTTGAAAGAAGTCTATATGAATATATCAATGACCACTATTATATAGACTATAGCTATATTTCGGATAACACTAAAAAGTTTCTTAAGAAGAGTCAAAAGCACATCTTGAAGTTAAAGGAAATACTCAAAGAACAAAAAGAGAGTAATAAGACTCAATTAGATGAAAAGGAAGAAGAGATCACAAGACTAAAGAATGAAAAAGAAGATAAGAAGGTAGATGATTGGATTAGAAAAAGTTTTGAAATTATTGTCCATCTCAAGACCCAAATTGAAGAAGCCAAAAGGGTAGAGGAACTATTGAGGAATCAAATAAATGAAAAGGAAGAATCATGTCATAAGTTAGAAGCTGAAGTTGTTGATCTTAGAAAGAAAGTAGAGAAGTCAAACAAATTCTTGAATAGCTCACAAATCTTGAATGAGATCTTGGAGAGTCAAAGATCACCAAATGATAAATCAGGTCTTGGATACAAGAGAGAAGTTACACATGTTGAAGAAAGTACCTCAAAGAAGCATGAAGTAAGTCCCTCAATCTCAAAGGATGAAGACAATGTTGAAAATCAACCATCTACACAAAGAAAAAAAAAATTCAAAAGAACAAAGCAAGGAAGACTTCAAGAAGCCATCTTTACACCTCAAAGAAGATGGACACCAAAGCAAAGGTATGAAAGTATTTTTCATGGTCAATGTTATTTATGTAATGAATATGGTCACAAAGCTTTGGAATGCAGCTCTTATGCAAGGAGAAATAATGAAAGAATTTATAACACCATAAGGCGTTGGAGATGTGATCAAGTAGGACACATTGTTGTTCACTGTCGTAGCATGAGATGCTACAATTGTAGTGGATTTGGACACAAATCCCAGGATTGTTGGAACACAAGAAGAAATTCCATGATGAGGACTTCATATAGCATGACTAGAAGAAGGAATGAAGGAAGGGAGACATCTTTAAAAATATGGAAGCTCATAGCTCAAGTTCTGACAAGCGGGGACACCTTCAGAAGTGGGTGAAGAAGACTGAACAACCAGAGCAGAATGGAAGCCTTAAGGAAAGCTCAAGTGTGTCATCTATTGAAGCATACACGGGTTACAATGGTAACAATCGCATACATATGCAGGCTGACCTTGAATAGGTCGTGTACATACACAAGTTGTCTGTGCAGCAAGCCGTGTATATGTGGTAAAGCATAGGGAAAAGGGCTATGCACATGGGTTGCATCTTGATGTGATGGTATAACTTTGTGTTGCAAGTTATGACATTGTTTGCTACAGGTTTTCATGATTACATATTGGATTATGTAAAGTGATGATATAAAATGAAAAGATATATTGGATGCATGGCACTAACCCATGAGTATGGATTGAGGCATTGTTTGTTGAAGAACAATGTTGGTTATGATAGTGAAGTTATGGTACCTTGGTTATGTTATATATCTTGATGATGCTAGCTATATATGTCATTGATATATTGAAGCACACTACTAGTACATGTATTGTTGGATGCTTAGTATTTTCTATGGTGAATGGAGGATGAGGCTGATGTGTTTAATGTACATGGTTGGTACATATTTGAGTTTCATTGATATATCTTATGATGTATTATTGGAGGCATATTTGTTGGATATTTTGGTGCATGCACTTGACATATGGATGGGATACATATTGGGACATGTAGTTGGTGAGTTGATGAGGTGATCATGTTGTGCATCATTGATTAGTCATATCTTGATCTATAGTTGATGCATGATTGGTGCATTCCTATTACATTGGTAGAGGTACCTACTAGTGGTTTGATTGGCACAAGTTTTATGGAGGATTTGGCATAACATGTATGATGATTCATCATGTTGTGGTATTGGTGCATGGTTGATGTACTTGCTTGGTACACATTGTGATACATGTTGATGTACAGGTTTGGTACACTCATAGATGGTATATGTTTGGATGATAAGTACTTGGCTAAAAGTACACCATTGGTATTACTTGATTAGCACATACTTTGGTACATGAGAGATTTGATGGTTGTGGCACTTGATTCATGGTAGAGGTATATCATTGGTGATATGACACTTGTTTTTTGAAGCATCGGTTGATATGTTGGTAGAGGCATATGGTTGATACACTCCATTGATGATATCTTATGGCACATGGTTGATGTACATGGGTGTTGTGCATGGCGGGCACACAATTTGGTACATGATTTACTTGGTTGATGTTCTATTCATGATTCTCTATTTCATTGTTGACATATATTTTGTTTCATGGTATGGCAATAATGTTTGATGCATGGACAGGTCCAAGGATCGTCATAAAGGAGAATTTGATCTATGATTTGGTTGAGCAGTAGCATTTGCAGCAGAAGCATGTTGTTCATATTGCCGAGAAGATAGGGGGAGACACACCCATAGGGGGAGTCATTCTTCTTCCCATGATTCTAGGAGTAAAGAGCCCTATATTTGTAGAAAGAGAACATAGGCATAATTTCAGGGGGAGCGATGATCACAGGGGGAGTATGAGAGATGTATCTTCAGCATTACATCAGAGTGATATCCCTTTTTCAAAAGGGGAGAGATTATCCAAAGGAAGATTAAAGGCATTTAGATATGGGGAACAACCCCAAGGAGAATTCAATTAGGGGGCGCAGCCCCAAAGGGAAAATGACCCTTTTCCATTGATGTCAAAGGGGGAGAGATAGTCACATTGATGTGATTAATGAATATTGATGTAGAGCATGCCATGTCTACATGTTGACATAAATAATTGATGTTAACTTCAATGTTGGTATTTCCATCAATGCCAAAGGGGGAGATTGTTGGATCATGTTGTCATTGATGACAAAGGTTTAATTAATTGATGTCAAAGGATTTATGTCAAGGAATTGGTTGATGCCAAAGGATGATTGTATGATGTCAAAGGTCAAAAGTTTTGATGTATGATAAACAATGTCTTATCATAGTATATTGATGGAGATTGATCAATGAGTTTCCATTGATACATGATGCATAGATGAAGATGGATCGATGTGGCTTCATTGGTATATGATGCATTGTTGGATTGATGTAGATGAATATTTATTGGCTTATCATGGTTAATGAGGAGTACAAATGGATGAACTCCAAAGTGGTCCCCTTATGGTGAAATCCATCATGGGAAGATGCTTTGCGGTTGAGTTGTCCTTGAAGTATGGTTAAGAGAAACCATGCTTATATGTGGAATAACAAGATGAAGATCAGTCAAATTGTCAATGGAACTATTCTAGATGGATAGTGCTTATCATGCCATTTCCGGTGGTATGTGTAATGTCACATAACTCCTCGTGGTTTGCTATTTATGGCCCTAGGAAGATGAAGGACCCTCATATGTTGGCTTGAAGCCCCAAGAGGTCAAAGAAGTCAAGTGCTTGAAAAGAAGACATTATTATTTAAATGGTAAAGAAAAGTGACAAAGTCAAGGAGGAATATTTAAATGATAAATAAATGGAGAAATTTATAACTCTGGAAAGTGGTTAACCCTAAAAATGAGGAAAATAGTTTAAGTGACCTAGAAATGGGTTAAGTGACCTAGAAGTGGGTTAACTGACCTAGAAGATGCTTCTAAGGAAGCTACTTGGAAAGTATAAATAAGAGGCAAGGGTCTCTTGTGTAAGTGTATCTCTTAATGCATCTCTTGAGTATGTGTTGAAGATATATTCTGACAGAGAGGAGATATGGAGGATCTCATGGACACATCAAAGTTTCGGCAAGTCTGAGATCATGAAGAAAAAAGTAGCAGATGTTAAGAAACCCTAGTTTTTGAGGTATAAAGGGCTGCAGTGAGACAGGGCACGTACATACGCAGGTTGAATGAGGAAAGGGCGTGTATAGTGAATGAAGTCGTTAATACTTGTGTGTGAGCTAATGAAAGGCTCTTGATGACTGAATCAGGTTCCAGATCTGCATTCTATGGGCTTAGATTTGCCATAGAAATTCTTGTATGATTACATTGTTGTCTTGATGGATACTCTTGCTTGTTGTGTAGTGTATGCTTAAGGCATTCTTGGTATGGTTGTTGTGATGTGGTTTGTGTTGGTTGATAGAGTGAACATCACTCTTATGATTCAGTACTTATATGATTACTATAGTATACTAGTTTCTTATACATGATTGAGTAGCATTCTTATTGTATGGCTAAGGAGCATGATTAAGTTGTTGGAGAGTTTGGATGTGTTGTGATTGGTTATGGGTCTGATTGGACAGTGAAAGACAGAAGAGAATATGATGGAAGGTTGCGGAGGATCTGAGTTGATCTTGAAGAGAAAACCCTAAGTAACTCAGATGTGACACATGGGCTGTAGTACAGCTTGTCTGTGTACATACACGAGTTGTACTACTGGTAGGGCACGTACATATGTGTGTTTCACTACCGACAGGTCACATACCTGTTGATAGATTGATATATGTTGAGGATTGTTGTCTCATCTCAATTGGTGTTGAGGGTGTAATATGAGTCTTCCATTATAGAGCTAGTTCTCTTGTAGAGTTGTACTCTATTCAGTTGTTGTTGATAACCCAAGGATTGTAGTCCGTAATAAAAAGAAAATTGTACATACATATTTTGTTCTTTGTGTTCCTTGTGATGATGATTTGTTGATGATATATTGTTGATATATGTTTCTGGTATATGTTCACATTTAATTGATTATAAATGACATCAATAAGTAATGAGTAAATGGTGATTGCTAACTACTGATTTTTGTGAAGGGAGAGTTTTGGGAAAAATATCCCTACACTATTCACCCCCCACCCCTCTCAGTGTAGTCGGTGTGTCCAACAGCCAGACATCCAGGGAGCATCCTTTCCTAAAAATAAATCTTTGAAAACTGAGACAAAACCATTAAAAACCTCATAAAAGAAATGGTAGGCCTTGTGCCTCCATAAGGCTTGGTACCAGAATGTTACTGGGTCGAATTCATAGTTTATTTTCATGGACAGAGACAGTTTTGGAAATGGAAAGAAATGCACTATTGTGAAAATCAAGTAGGATGACATATAGAATTTATTCAATTCTTTGAATCGTGATAGTTGGGAACAAATTTCAATGGAAATTATCTTTCCCCAATAGAAAATGAATTGTTCATTGACTGTGAAGTACAAAATATAAATAACTATATGGGAAATGCTTGCTATGGATTCATGTCTCGTTATTCTTGTAAACAACCAAGAAATTTCCCAGAATGGATTTCTAAAGGAACTAACCTACAACTTTGTGATATCTTCAGGAACTGATGTCGGGTCTTCGAGGAGCTCAAGTAAGAGGTCCAGCCCATTATCATGTTTTTCTAGGAACTATTTTCAATCTTGTCCTCTGAAGGTCAATGTTGGCTCTGACAATATTAACATCTTGCGGAAGACCTGAGGTGGCAAAGAAATAGGAGAATGGTCATGCAGTGGAATAATTATTTGGCTTGAAATATATTTTTCGACACACCAAGAGACCACCTCCTTACAGTCAAAAACCTCAGGGACGCAGCCTGCACGAGTGATTCCAGAGGTCCAAATCACTTCATTTTGGGTGGAACATGATGAATAGTAAGAGTATTCCCTAGACCACTAGAAGTTTTGGTCCTCACATACGAAGATATTCATTGTATCTCCACAGAACTGTTGTCGAGTTGCTTCCATAAGTTTACGATAATTTTGATTTGCTCCAGACTATGTTTGAAATGAAGAGTTGGAGGGATAATATAATCCTGCGCAAATTTTGGTCCAATGTGTCTGAATGAGAGATCTCCTCGAGACTTTTTCTCATTAATCATAATTTGGACGGTTTTTGCATGATGTATTGTTAGCATTAAATACTAGTAATTGAATACGTAGAAGTGCGAACATGGCGGGTACGTCAATGAGAAATTAAGGATTGGAGATTTCCTGAACGAGCCAACGTGACAACCCATGTTTGAGATGAACAATCGGAAGGGATAAAATAACTCTCCGTAGATCTTGGCTTAATGCGCATTAATGGGAGATCTCCTTGAGCGTTTCACTCATTAATGACAATGTTGATGGTTCCTGCATGGTGAGTTGTTAGCATGAAAGGTTACTAATTTCATATTAAGAAAGAGGTATGAAGGTCGTGGGGACAGGAAATGGAAATTAAGGAGTGTCTAACTATCGAAAGTGGTCAGGCGAGCTTCAAAATAGGGTTACAAGGTACAATCATTGGAGGTGAGGGCTCGAGGGTCAAATTGTATGTCTCATAAATTTTTGAGTGCAAAACGCATAACATGGAAGAGGGCATGATGGGACAGTCTACAGGGAAATTTGTATATCGTGGAAGTCTAGGTAATGTTTGCAGGAAACAGAACAATGGAAGTGCAAACATGAGCTGGCCTATCCAAGAACCCGCAATCGAAAAGGTGGCTCAAGTATGGAATAGGGAAACAGCTGGGCAAATTCATTTTCGTTAATATATTGAAACTTGTAATATATATCCCATTGCATGGAAAGATATTTTCTTCACATCTCTAGGAAAAAAAGAGAAAATAAATTATTTTAAATTCAAGGAGTTGAGCTTCATTTAAATTTCACTGTCTCGTCGACACTTTGCTTTTTAATGAAGGTCTGTGCGGTTTTTTCATGATGAACTGTTAGCATTAAACCTTGGTTGTTGCATACTTTGAAAGAAGTGAAAAGGTGGTGGGAACAATAAACAGTGACTAAGAATTGGATATTTCATGAACCCGCCAACCCGAGGATCCGCGAAAGAGATTCCATGAAATGGGAAAGTATGGAAATTGGTCGAACGAGCTTCAGAATTAGGGTGAAAATGGTTCCCCGGGAGACGAGACTTCCAAAGGGTCAAATTGTATGTCTCGGAACTTGAGTGAAAAATGTGTACCATGGAAGAGGAGATGATATGGGAGTTCGACGGTCAATTTGTATATGAAATAAGTGTGGGAGATATCCTTGAGCCTTTCACTCATTAATGACATTTTTAAGGTTCATGCATGATGAAGTGTTAGCATTAAATCTTGCCAATTGCATATCAAGAGAGAAGTAGGAAGGTAGCGGGGATAGGGAACAACAATTAAAGAAGGTGAGTGCTCGAGGGTCAAATTGTATCTCTCGGGAGTGTTGACCGTGGATTAGGGAATGAAGGTGCATTCCTGTGAAAAAATTGTATATCACGGAACTTTGGGTACTGTTTTCTAGTCGCGGAACATTGGAAACACAATGTTGAGCCCGCCAGTCCGAGAACTCGAAATCGAAAAAATGTCTAAGTATGGAATAGGGAAACGGTAGGCTGGACTCAATACAAAGTAGGTGTACCATGTCATGGAGATACAACCAACTTGGGGATAAGTATTTAAAGGAACGGTGGATGGTCGAGCTCCTTCGGGAGCATTCCAACAGACAAATTGTATATCACAGAACTCTGGGCATTGTTTGCAAGTCGTGGAAGATTCCAAACACAATTTTGAGGTCGTCAATCCAGGAACCCGCAATTGAAAAAGTGTCCAAGTATGGAATAGGTAAACGGTGGCCCAGACTTGTTTTCGCTAATATATTGGAATTTGTAATATCTTTCCCATTACCTGCCAAGATCTTCTTTGCATGTTTCTGGACAAGTTTTGTAGGAATGGTTAATCCTCGAGAATTTTTCTTATTAATGATTATCTTTACAGTTTTTGCATGATGGTGTCTTAGCATTAAACCTTTATTGTTTCATATTTGGAAAGAAGTACAAAGATGGATGGCACAAAAAGCGGTGCCTAGGAACTAGAGATTTCTTGAACCCCCCAACCCGAGGATCCAAAATAGGGTGACAAGGTCTCCCCAGAAGACGTGAGGCCCCGACTGTCAAATTGTATCGCTCGGAACATTTGAAAGCATAATGTGTAACACAGAAGAGGGGACGATGTCAGATTCTGTAAGTCAATTTTTATATGGCGGAGGTTCAGGTCCTATTTGTAGGTCAGAGAATAATGGAAGTTAATTTAGATTCCGGAATAATTAATGTGCATTGGGAAGGGTGTGATTATGGAGGGGTGGAAGATAGCCATAAATGGTTTGAAACTTTTTATGAATTCAGGTAAAGTGAAGCTTGCGAGTTGGAGGATCCCGGGGTGGAATTGTAGATCAAAGAATTTTTTGCGTGCAAGATGTATATCATGGAACAAGTGGAAAAAATTGGCTTAGATGTTGGATTATTGAGAGGGGAGTGAATTAGTAATAGCATAATTATAATCCTTTTTCTATAAATAATCCAAGTGTTATATCAATGTAGAATTGTTATCCAATAATGAGCAATAAGAAATGAACAATCACACACATTGTTGGTTTTATTGACTCCCTTCTCAGGTTATCTGAGTTAATGAACCAAGGTTCATGTCATTCAGGATTCCAACAAAGCCTCTAACTATCGGCCCTCCTAGTAAACCAGAAGGCAACGCAGCGCCCAGAAGGTACTGCGCAGTCTCACCCGAGATGCTTATAGATGGTTGACTGTAAGACTCAAATGTTTAAAATTTACACTCTAGGACAGAGTAGGGGATAAAGGGTTTCTTGATCAAGGCCCTGTTCTACAAACTGTTACTGTAATCTACTTGTTCCTAGGAATCGCATGCGTATAACTCAAAATATAAACAGATTCTAATAATGCATTTGGTTATTCATCAATCGTAATCATCTATTGCTGAAAGAAGTTAAAGATATGAAAACATTCAACACATTACATAGATATTACCGTGGTTCACCCCTCCTAGGCTACGTCTGCAAAGATTTGTTTCTTGGTTCTTTTATTATGGTAGTTCTTGATTTCCTTGTGCCGCACGCTTACAGTTCTCTACAAAAGTGGGTAAGATCTATGTGAGGTGAACTAGAACGCACCAGGCTCTACAGCCTGCGATCTAATCCTCGTATCTACCTTCCCTCATATATTTCTTGCTCAACAGATTACAACACTTGGTTCATACAACTCAAGACCCTTCACGTATCGCCAACACCAATACTCAGAAAAATCACTCAATAACAATCGTAATCCTCACAACAACTAACCTAAAATCAACAACCCTATATAATACTTTCGTATCTATATTTATACATTGCGGGCTCTTCATCCACTTACATAATATTACCAAAACCCTAACCCTTCTTACGCTAGGTTTTTCTCCCATGCACGTGTTTTTCTTCCTCCAGTTGTCGCTTTCCTCTGTGCACGCTTTCTTGCATTCACGCGTGCTGATATTTTGCCAGTTGTCACTTCAATTTCCTGCATGCTTTATTTCCCATGATCGTCCTTCTTTCCACTTTGTCCTGGTGCCAATAGGCCCCCAACACTAACATGTGACTCGTCTCGAGTCACCTAATTGTGTTGTGCTTCCTCAATCTCCCTAGTGATCATCTAGAACTTCTCCTGCAATTCTGTTGCTTTTGTCAGTGCCTGTGCAGTTTTCTCCTTGATAATATCGATTGTTTGTGTTGCTACTTCTTCGCTTATCAGTCCTGCACATTCTAGATGAGTCCATGCTGACTGTGTTCTAGCTTCTTCTGCCTGTTCTTGCATTGCTTCTATCCATTCCTGCAACGATTCTATTTGAGCCTGATGCTCCTGTTTTTGTGTTTGCGCAGTGAGAAGTTCTACCTATAACTTCTTTAACTCTTGTGTCCCCTTGACCCATTCTAGAATTGGGATGGTTTTCTATTGCTTCTTGAATTCTTGGATCATTGCATTGATCCTTTCCTCCTCCTTGTCCCATTGTTGGATCTGTGGGTCCTCTTCCAACATTGTCCAGAGTTGCGCTGCTTTATCCAGAGTTGTGCTACTTTATCCAGCAAGTCGGTTGCTATGTTGACCTGTTTTTCCATCTCCTGTAGTTGCATTGTTGATTCCTTCTTCCTCGGATCCTTTACTGCTGATGGAGTTGTTGGTCTAATCTGTCCACGGAGAGTCTCGATCTCCTTCTAGTATTGATCAATTACCTATGCAATCTGATTGATATTTTCTGTTGCTGGGAGTTCACTTCCTTGAGCAGTAGTTGGAAGTTTCCCAAAAATGTCTTCCACTCTGCATTCCAACTCATATCTTCATTCCTTCTCCTCCTGCATTTCAGATTTTTCCTGCGCACAAACTGTTTCCAGTGTTTCCTGCTTCTTTGTTGCTTGTTGTAGCTCGACCAATTTTTTACGTGCTCGAGACTGTATCTCATTGTCGACGCTAACCTACAATTGGTACAAGGCCTTTGCTAGCATCTGTGTTAGGACCAATTGGATATGATCCAAATCCTTCAGTGGTGTTTGTCCCACAATCTCATCCATTTGTGGCATGCTCGACTTTATGTAAACCATGGAATGTGGCTTCGGAAGAACTGAGTCGCGTTCTCCTACCTCCATTCTTTCTGTGGTTTGTACGCTCAATGGCTCTATGCCTCTGCTGCTACTTGTAATATGGGCTTCTCCGAATTTCTTCAGGAGTTTCCCCATTTCTGCCAGCTCCTTCTGTAGTTTATCCCTATGGTGTGTTGCATGATCAAATTCCTCTACAAGGCAATCCTGGACCATTCTGGAAATCATCTCTCCATCGTCCTTTGTGATTATGTATTCTAGTGGTGGTTGTTGTGCCTTTGATTTATTGGGCACACATGTTTCCTGTACCATTGATCTCTTAGTTCCCCCTGTTTCTTGTGTGATGGGGTTCGTTGCAGTTTCATGTGTTCCCTCGGCTAGTTTTTGTTGTTCATTGGTCGGCTGAGTGGTTTCTATTCTCCCCTTCTAGGTCCATGGCTACTCTAAGCCTCCCTCTGTCTGAGTCGAATTGATTTGGCCCATTCTTGGTTTCTTGGGTACTAGTACTTGTGGAGGTTGGGTTTCTATCTGCGGAGCCCCTCCTTCTATTGTTTGTCTCGGTACTGCTCTGGGTATGGTTGGGATATTCCATTCATCCAGCTACTCATGGATGATCATGTCGATGTCTCCTTTGGTGACGCAGTAGCGCATTTGTAGTCATTGTTTATGTGGGTCATGTCTTGGCTGTATCCACATGGCTTGTCGCCTAGCCTAGAAATTGGCAATGCCCCTATATCGCATGACAACCTCTAGTGTTATCCTCCATGCTCAGTTGATTGCTTCCTACATTTCCCATAGGTAAGCTTCGAATATAATTCCATTTTTCTTCTCATGCTTGGCCAGTGGCATGGATTTCAAGATGCAATATCTCACTCCTCCTAGCTGTGGTGGGGTACAGAAGGTGACGTGGTCCGGTTCTTTCCATCCCATGAAAGTGATGAGAGTAATCAGCGATGAGTAATGAAATTCTGTACCTACTTCCTACGCGTATTTACAATCTATTTGGAACAATTTTGACAGATATGGCACCCAACTCATGAAGGTACCTTCTGCACACTGAGCTACAACTGTGATGACTCCTGCCAGCACTTCATCTTTATGGCATTTTCTTAGCAGTTTGCAAGCTAAGATATTTTCTCCCAGTTGTGTCGTGACATCATTAATTCTCTTGATTATAATTCCTCTTGTTCCCCTGTCAGTGCCATATTTCTTCTTCATTTATTTTTCCAATTCTTTTTCCTTGGACTTTTCATCCAGTATCAATGCAAGATCCATACCCTGGATGGGTAGTCCTGTAATTTGCACAATAAGTTCAATAGTTATGGGGAAATTTTTTTCCAACCATACATCCCCTCCATGCGTAACTACTAACAATTGCTTGATGCATGCCATCACATATTGGCCTCTGCCAAAGTGTGGTATCTTTAGCAATCCTAAGATTTTGGTTCTGTCCAGTCCGGTTGCCCACTTGCGTGGGTTAGTGATAGTTCCTCTGAGAGGGTTCATGGCTATTGTCTCCATAAATACTTGTGGTGCAAGATCTAGATATTTGCTTTCATCCGCTACATCATGGTCGGAAAAATTGAGCTTCCCAATGTGACCCAATAGCTGTGAGTCCACCTATATTCCCTCTAGTGTGCAACGTAGCACAATCTCTGTAGCTGGTTTCTTTGGAGGTGAGATTGGTATCTGAATCCTGTCTTCCTACTGTATTGGTTGGTTCAAAGTTCCTGCAACTTCTAGTTGCTCCTTCGCCTTCCCAAGCCTTGCCCATTTCACTAGTCGGCTCGGCTAAAAAAGAAAAGTCTAGGATGGGTATTTGTGGAACATCTGGTTGGACCTCTACTTATGGGTTCTGTGTGCTTCTGTTCATTTCCATGGTTGCTTCAAAGTTTTATGGCTGTCCTTCCTGATGGGTTCCTACTGCTTCATTATGAGGCTCCTGCGCCGCTACCGACGTATCCTCTTTCATGGCTTCTTCTTGGGGTTGTGGGATCTCTTCCTGGATCGATGTTGATTTGACTGGGATTTCCTCTGGCGATGATATTTTGTGAATATCAACAATGTCCAGTGGTTGCTGCTCGTTTTCTTCCCATGTTCCTCGTGACCTAGTTTGAAACCTAGTTCGTCTGACTGTTCGGCTTGCTTCTGCAAGCTTTGGTGGTGCCATACTGGTGTCTATCAGATGTTTTCTTGGTTTGAATAGCTCAGATAAGATCTGTGATCTCGCTCTATGTGTTTGGGCTGCTATTTATCTTTATCCGTTCTTATTTTACAAATAGACTAATTGTTTATGTGCTCATGTGTTGTATGGGTGTGCCATGAATCTTGTTGAGGATGCCTCCTACATTGTACGATTAATGAACCATAAGTGTGGGTTCAATGCATCCATGATGGTTTTGTACCTGCCCTTATGGCTACTTTGCGGTCGCCAGTTGGCATGTTTAGTGCGACATCCCATCCGTCCTTGCCTTGCTTTAATTTTGCCTCATGTTGTCCTATCAGTGTGCTTTTGTTGACTTTCCTTTTCCCGCTTATTTCACTTTCCGATATGGAAATTGACTTTTCCCTCACTGGTTTTGTGTTTCGTATGCGGCTTGTCTGTCATGCCGCCCGCTATTTTAAGGCTCTCTCTTTTTCTTTTCTTTTTTTTACCATTTACTACATGGTGAACTACGGGTGGGTAGTCGACTATCCTTGTATAGCTTCAGTCAGATCCCATTGATCATTCCCCTGAGGTCTGTGCCTACTAGATCTTTCAACTGTACAACTCCTCTGTTTGTGATAGCTTTTACCTCATATGGTCCTAGCCAATGCAATCTCATCTTCCCTGGGTGCTGCAGCGCTTTACTGTCATAGAGAAATACTATATCTCCTTCCTTAAACATCTTTATCTTGATGTGGCAGTCGTGCCACACTTTGTCTCTCGCTTTCTGTACTTTTTTATGGAATCCTACCAAGATTCAGTCTTCCTCCATTGACAGTAATTGATCCAGTCGTTTCTGGACTGCGCCTTGTTCTATCATTTGTGTGATAGCTGCTACACATAGACAGGGTATTAAAAATTCTAATGACACTACTGCTTCTTGACCATAGACCAGTTTGAATGGTGTGTGACCTGTCAACTTTTTTCATGTGGTTCTATACGCCCATAGTACTGTTGGTACCTTGAGATCCAAATTGTCCTGACGTTACAAATCTTCGTCAGGGCGTTCTCTAGAATTTTTTTGAAGGGTTCTACCATTCCATTATCCTGTGGGTGATACAGTGTTCCTTTTTTGGTGATAAACTTCGAAATATTCAAGCATCACTCGGTTGGTGTTGTTGATGAAGTGCGTTCCTTAGTCGCTCATCAAAGTGGGCAGTTGTCTCTGCATTGCAATCTTTTACTGGTGCGGCTTCCACCCATATTGTTAAGTATTCTATCGCAGTGATAATATATCTCGCCCCTGTTCTCTTGGCGGGTGGGTTAATGGGTCCCACAAAGTCTATTTCCCATTTTTCGAATTCCTGAAGTGTCACTTACGGTCGTAGTGGCATAACGTCCCTTCTGTTTAGTTTGTCGACCCGTTGATAGACATCACATTGCTGACAATGTTCTTTCAAATCTCTATGTATCGTTGGCCACCATAATCCTGCATGTAGTACCTTCTGCACGGTAGCTTTTCCTGCAGAGTGCCTTCCTGCTATTCCTTCGTGGGCTTCTACTAAAATTCTTGGTCGTTCATGGTCTAGTAAGTATCTTCGTAAGATGCTATCTGCACCCATTTTGTATAGATGCCCTATGATAAGCTAATAGTCAGTTGCGCGGACTACCGGGTTCTTCTTCTATGCATTGGTATATCCTTGTGGCGCATTACCTATGCTCAAGTAATGGATGATCTCTGCGAAGTAATCGTCAGCAATTTGTACTGAGAATAGTTTTGCATCTGGAAAGTTGTCTTCCAAATTTGTTGGTTCCTCTCCTTTTTGACCCTCGATAGGTAGTCAGGCCCTGCATTCAGTTTTCCTAGTTTGACTATTACCTCAAAGTCAAATTCTTGAAATAGCAGTAACCATTGACATATTCTCCCCCCCAACACTAGCTTGTTAACTAGGTATTTCAGGGCTAAGT
>JASDQU011443116.1:0-23351 GCA_032191745.1 Picea mariana | reverse complement strand
TGTCCGAATGAATGGACGACTGTGATCTTTTCGGGATTTCACAATTTGTGATGTCCCGATTTCGCGTATCAAGATTTTGGAGAGCAGTCTCCTTCACTCGTTCAATTCCTGATCCCTGATTTTGCGATGGGATAAGATCAACGACTCACGATCTTTCCCGATCCAACGGTCCAGAATAGCTCATGACCTCGCGATTCGTGAATTCTCATGACAGTCTTCTGACCTTTACACCTGCGAGTCAGCGAAATGCCGAGATCTCGCCACGTGTTTCTTGATGGACGATCCAAATGATTTCGGGATTTTGCAACTTCACAAGTCGAAAATTCTCCTGTGCACTCCAGAGGACTAAACCTCGTGCACTTTCTCGCTAATCCAACGACTGTCGGTCCTTTGCGCAAGATCTGACGGCTGAAATTCTTTCGCATTTTCTGCACTCTCTTCGTCCCTTCTGAACTAGATTTTCGCCTTGGATCTATTCATAGGACAAATCTTACGGCCGCGACGGTTGTTCTTTGCTCCTTAGACGTGATCTTTGCTGTGTTTGAAGGAATTTTCTCCTGTGGAAGAAAAATTCGTGATTCTTTCAAAGATTTGAAAGAATTTCACGATTTCTTTGAAGCTTAGCGTTGTCTGTTGCAATCTTTGATGGATTTGAGTGATTTTCGAAAATCTTTAAACGATTCTACCTTCTGCAAGAATCTTTAATGAATTTGAATGAATTCTTCGAGTTCTTTAAATGTTCCTGCGTCCTGTAGCTCTTCTTCGTGAATTCTTTGATGATTCTTGAAAATTGTACAAGAATCTTTAAAGTTTCTTTTTTTGCACTCTCTTCTTCCTCGATCTTTCGAGCGTTGCACGCTCTCCTTTGGCGCGTGAGCTTCTTACGCTGATCTTTGAGCGTAGGACGGTCTGCTTCCTCGTGGAAGTTTCCTGCGAGGATCTTTCGAGGGTATGACGGGCAGCTCTCCAAGCCTTGTGAAAACTCTGTGTCGAATGCTCTCAAAATCCGTGTAAGCTCTGAGCTGTTTGAGGATCGTGTTGCTCTCCAGACTGTGTGAAAAGGCTTACTACTGTAGCTCTGATACCATGATAAATTGTGAAGCAAGAAATGCAGAGAGAAAGAATAGAACAGAAAACAGTATATTAGAATATATGAAGAAAGTACAATGAGAAGAGTTAATGAAGAAGGTGTGAAGAAGTACAGATGGTTGAGCTAAATAGGCTCAAGCAAATCAAAAATAGAAAGTACAGCTGGCCAGGACAGCTGGCAGTGTATAGTCAGCCTGTTGAAGTTACATTATATTTAACAATGAGGAGTTAGCGTGAGTTTATAAATAGAAATCACGCATCTAGAGGATTCAAATCTAAGAAGAGGACAAGGTCGTGGTGCAGGAATCCGACGGCTCGCAGAATATCCGATGGCTTGTGGCCTCGACGAGGCGGTGATGAAGAAGATTGGCGTCTGCATGTATAGGAAAAATGTTCTTAGGCGTAGGCTAAAGGGAAAACGAAATGCACCTTTGTTTGACTGTCGTTCGATCTGGAATCCCGTCCAGTGCTTTCTCCCGCCTACGAGTACTCGACTCCACCAAACAGGGCGTGACATAAACCGTCGTTATCACCATTTCTTCCTTTGAAATGACATGGGGATTTCGTAACCTGTGCAGATTGACATAAGAGACATGTGGTACATGTACACTTGAATGTTGCAACTTGCAAATACCATCCACGTCTACATTTTTCAATTTTTCACACATATCCTCCGTTTTCTTCCCGCCTGCAAAATTTTGAATTTTTTAAATTTCAAAGTGCTCTCGGTTTTCTTTGGTGTCCTCCTTTTTTTTCCAGCGTTCAAAATTTTGAATTTTTTTAAATTTCAAAGACCTGCCCTCCGTTTTCTTTGGCATCCCCTGTTCTCTGGTTAGCATGTTTTGCTCGTTAACCAGGAGACCGCCGGATATCGTGATGGTCCTTATGTATCTTATGTTGGCTTCAACCGCGATAAATTCAGCAAATGACTATTGTCTTGTGTCAGAAAATTCAGTTGTCTTCACCGATGTTCCAGGTTTTAGCGATTAGGCCGAGCATGTGAATAAACATATGCACCCATAATTTCTCAGGATGTTCAATTCCCATTTATGAAAATTCTTGGTTCAGAATGGGAGGGTCGGCTTGGCGTGGGGCCTAGACTATGCAGCAGTTTTGAATGTGTCCAACAAATCTAGTGCCTCACCCCTTCAATTTTCTTTCACTTTCCTTAAGAGCTAGGAATTGAGAATGAACAGATCTCATCCAAGAATGGGCCAGGTCGCCTGGATTTTCAGGATTGGGAAAATTCTAGATCGGAACCCTGAAGATGAGGAGGGGACATCATAGGTAGAGGCGGACACACAAGACTGAGCTTACCGCTTAACCGGGCTCTTGGTATTCAGAGCTGCTCTAATCGCGGAGGTATAGTGGAGCTTGTTGTGGGAGGAGAACCAATCACGGATTCATCAACGAGATCCCAAAATCGCAGCTTTGTTGGGAAGATAGTTTGGATATATATTTTGTGAGACATGAACCTGGTTCTGGAGCTGAACATTAGAAGTCAACCATTTTGCTCTGGTATACTTTTTGAATTTATTTGCTTGCAACGAATTATCATCCAAAAAATTCTATGGTTAGATCGGGGTTAAATAAATTATCTTTTTCAATTGTATCTATTCTTTTAAGTTTTCTCATTAAACCCGACCTTCCTTTGTTCACTGCAAAGCTATGTTGCTGAGGATAAAGTTAGAATCTTCATTGCAATGACCTCTTGACCTTAACCTTAATGGTAGATTGTGTTCGATAATTTTGGCTTATTTAAAAAATGAAATTTTGCAGGGTGAAAGTAAGCTTCTCTTTGTTCGTATGACGATGCAATAATACTTTAATGTGATGATGTTACCGTTTGTGTAGCCATCCATTAGCAGATCAGGTCAGTTACAATAGAAGATCAGATCTTAAACACAAGACATAAAATTTAACTAGGGATATATGTGGTGTGAATATCGATAGACAGAAGACATTGAGGGTTTTGCGGAGCTCTCGCAATGGTGGATAAATCATTTCAATTCCAATGGAATAATCTCCTGCGTGGCTTTGGTTCTTTTGCTTTGGTCATATCATGAAGTATGAAAAAACTCCTTCAATCAGCTAAATTTCTTTCTGGTTAATTTTGTATTTTTGACCAGTTATCTTTAGGTTAATCACAAAGATAAAAGAGTTGGTAACTTTTTTTTAAGAAGAAGAGCATAGTAAATTCACTTCATTGGAAAAATTCATATTAAATCCTGTTCTATTGTTAAATATGGAGAGAGAAAAAAACAAAAAACTAAAACACTATAAGTGTAAAGTTGGATGAATGTGCCTTTTTATTCTTATTTTTGAAAAGCCAAACCTTCAACCTCCTTTTGAATTTGTGCAGGGGTATTACACTGTGGCGGTCGTGGGCTTACCAACGAATTGAGGTAGCTTGCGTTGGATTTCACTCGCAAAACCAGCATACAATTTGTCAAAGAAAACTTCTAGTATCTAACATGAAAATTATATTCAATGATCATTTTTTTTTATTAAAAAGCCATATTTGCAAGTTGACTAGTGCTTTTCTTATGTTATGGATTTGGGTTGCTAGTAAGCTTAGACAGGGATGAGAAAGACCACTGCTAATATCTTAAAGGCTTTGGGGAGAAAGAAATTTTATAATATAAGGTGTAAGCTTTTAAGGTTTTGTGTATATTTCTATACTTAGTTTTTTATTCTTTTGAATTGAAAGCAACTTTTAAATGTAATTGAAAACGTCCATTGAATCGGTTATGTCCAAAATCTTATGACATATTCCCGGTTATGTCCAAATCTTATGACATATTCCTTATAAATGAGGTTAACTCAATAAGTTTTGAAAATGTCACAAACAAATTCATTAATCAATGCATATAATTTTTAAATTTTTTAATAAAAAAAAATATTTTTTAAATTTAATATAGTTAAAGTTTATTTTTACGTCGAAAGGTGTACATCTATTAATAATGGGTACAATTAATGATCTTTTAATCTAAAATTATAATCTAAGGGATAACAATTGATGCTGGCATATTCTTAGTCGTCATCCCAAATCAATGAATGTGATTTACTCTTCATAACCTCTTTACATTTTTGAATGCATATGTTAACCAGTTTACTTTTTAACATTTACCTAATCATATTAAAAAATTACTGTAACACCATATGATTACCACGTTTAAATGATTAACTTTTGAAATTATTGAGTTTGGATTATTAACTGGCATTACTTCAACTTCCTCAACTGTTAGTGCATCTCAATCGTCTATACTTCAACTGTTAGTGTGTCTCAGCCGTCTGTGCTTCTCCGAGAGTTTCATATTCTCACCGACATGCATGAGCTTGGAGCATTTCATATTCTCGCCGACCCACTTTTCGGAGTTTGAGGTTGTGCTAGTATAAAAATAATCAACAATGTAGTGGTTGATTTTCATTTTGAATAGCTTTGAGATATAAGTTTAAAGGTTTCATTTTTTTAATATATAAATTAAATTAATATTTTATATAAATTTATTAATAATATTTAAAATGGTTGATTTTCGTTTTGAATGGCTTTAGGATATAAGTTTAAAGGTTTCATTTTTTTTTAATATAGAAACGAAATTAATATTTCATTTAAATTTATTAATAATATTTAAAATTTTATTTAAAAGAATAAATTTTTAATTGATTGATTTTCGTTTTGAATGGATTTAGGATATAAGTTTAAAGGTTTCATTTTTTTTAATATAGAAACTAAATTAATATTTCATATAAATTTATTAATAATATTTAAAATTTTATTTAAAAGAATAAATTTTTAATTGATTTATATTTATTTTAATATAAAAAATAGTTTAAACTTTGCATTTTTTTTATATAAGAAAGTAATTATTATTCAAGAACAAATTACAATTTATCTTTTATAAAATGAAAGTTATATTTTTTTTGTGTATTTAGAACATAATACAAGTAAAAGTACAAGTGCATATTACACTTACAAGAGTATAGGTGCATATTACACTTAGAGGATTGAAATTGCATATAAATTAATGTACATGTCATTTCCTCTCTATAAGAAATAGTTCTCAATTCTTCTATTTTTCTTTTCCTTAACTTCTTGCCATCCCAAAAAGGAGACAATGACAAAGTGTAAATTAGAAGATAGGATATAACTATTGTTAGATAGAACCAATTCTTTATCATGACGGGTATGCCTGTTTTGTTAAGTCTCTTTATTCCATCTAGAGTAGCTTTAAGTACAACTACCTCCCTTTAGAAGGAAAACCTAATATACATATCTTCTACTATATCCCCCAAGGAAGGAGTGGATTCTCCTATCAACATGCATGGTTTCTTATTTACTGTATTTTAATCATCCTCATTCTCCAACATTAATTCATCAAAAAAAATTCCATCTCTTTGTATTTTATTTTATTTGGTCATTTTTCTCTTGGGACAATGAGCTTGAGTATAGGGACAAGCAACTTGAAGATAAATTAGAAGTTTAGATAGTTGACACCTAAATGTTGTGTTCTCGTAATCCAAGACCTAAGCGCATTTAAATGTTTTCTATTTGAGAATTAGTTTTTCTGGAAGACCCTTATGGATATCTCAAGAGAGATATGAGCATATGTGCACAATCTTGCTATAACTCTCTCAAGATCTAATTTTATATAAGTGTACAAAGTATTTCCAATATTTTAAAAAAATGATAAATACCATAAATGTAATGGAAAATTGAGAATTCAAACCCAAATTGCTATTCTAGTAATTGACATGGAGTTGGGATTAAAAATCTTAGAACCAAGAAGTTATGAAAATTCATGTGCTTCCCCAAAACTAGGAACCCTAAAACATTTTTTGATAATAAGGATGATCATAAAAGTGAGAAATAAAAAAACTTTGGATTAAGAATGATCTCACAATTCTTTATTCAAATCAAGTGGATCCATTGATACAAAGTTGAAGTTGGAGGCCAATGGTCGTTAAACATACAAATAACTGCATATTTCACTAAAGTCTACCACGGTGAGTGTCCAACTATTCCATTTTTTGAATTGAATATTGAGGTCATTCTATAATTCCTTCAACTTATGTGGTCTCTTGGCAAAGCTTACAATTTCTCCTGCTACTAACTGAATGATATGTTTTCTCAACATGCAATTTTTTAGCATCCTGGTTTGTATCTCCCTTTGTTCAATATGTGATTCACCACCCTATGATTTAGCCTTCCCATCTCTTCTACCATCATGGAATCAAATGCCCTATATTGTCTCGATGCCATTTCTATGCTACATTAGTTACTCTTGTCTCCAAAATTTGTATGTTCTTCCTTTGTCACTAACTTCCTTGTATATTGTCCTTATGCCACTTTTGTTCTGCATTTGTGATACATGTCTCTCAAATTTATATGATCTTCCTTTGTCACTAAATTCCTTGGTTTGATCTCAGAATCTCCCTTAAATAATGCTTTCAATCCCCTTCCCCCTTTTCCTTGCGTGTGTTTATTGGGCACTTCACAAATCTAGCCTATTGTTGGCCATTAAATTCATTCAACTTGCATCAAACTCCACCTTTGTTTGGAAGTAGGTGTTCTTTGCAATTTTACTTGTGGGTATGTACAAGATAATGATGGTCTCTCATGACGAGTTAGTGGTAATGCAAACATGTAAAAACAACAATCTATAAAAGTGGAAGGATTATTCAAGTACTTTTACAATGAATTTGAATATGGTATAAGAAGATGAAACTTAGGAAATTGAATTAACTTTCAGAATACACAACTTTTATTCATATAAATTGTGAATAACTATGGGAAAATTGATTTTTTTTAACAGTGGAAATTTCATTTCAAAAACTTGTATAATTGAATTATTTTTTACTCTATCTATATTTGTAATTTTGTCAACAACTTATTTATGTAACCTAAAGAAAAATAATGTCAAAAACAAAGATATAAAGAAATACTCACAAAAATGAAGGTTTTTAACTATTTGCAACTGAACCACTAAATTTATAATCATGAACCTAAATCTTAGGCAACTAAGTAAGAAAACACATAAGTTAAAGTTGTCACTCCCTCCCTAAAAATTTTGAATTCAAAAGAAGAGTCACACGTTTCTAAAGGGCATTGAGTTCCTAAAAAGCATGCATGCTCATCCCTAAGAACAAGAAAGTGTGTGTTCTTGTTAACACTAAATAAGTCTCTCTCTCTCTATTTTTTTTTGTCTCTCTATATATATTTCTGTTTTTATTTGACCTCTTTCTCGCTCACTTTCTTCCCCACTTTCCATCTCACTCCATCCCTCCCTCCATCCCTCATGCATTCCTTCACTTTCTCTCTCATATATACTACACCTATTAATACTCATATATTTATTTAATCATTGATCTAGTGATTTCAGGTATAATCATTGTTTTCTAACATATTTCTTTCATCCATGACTCTCCAACCCATTATTATGGGGTGTAATCATTGTTTTCTAACATATTCCTTTCATCCATTACTCTCCAACCCATTATTATGGGGGTGTAGTCATTGTTTTCTAACATATTCCTTAAATCCATGACTCTCCAACCCATGGCCAAGACTTCCATCATAACAGCATGAATGATTCCCTTGAATGTTATATCCGTATGTCCATTTCTCGAGCCCGGAGAGAAAGCACAGTTTCTCTCCTTTCATCCATTACTCTCCAACCCATTATTATGAGGGTGTAGTCATTGTTTTCTAACATATTCCTTAAATCCATGACTCTCCAACCCATGGCCAAGACTTCCATCATAACAGCATGAATGATTCCTTTGAATGTTATATCCGTATGTCCATTTCTCGAGCCCGGAGAGAAAGCACAGTTTCTCTCGAGCTGGCTATTGGATTATCGCCATTGTTGAGGCGATGATACCTATCATCCAATCTCCCAGATTACATCCACTTAGTTCTATCAATTATCAAATGTAAACTCGTGCTCGGCACTAGCCTATAGAGAGGCCTCGAATACCTTAAACAAGGATTCACAAAGCCTGCAATACCAATGGTAATTTTTTTTTGGTACATTTATGGTGACATCTGCAAATGAAAAACCGCTGATGCGTTCAGGGTTGGAATTTTAAATCCAACCGAAATGTATTTCGCATTTTAACTAAGTTTCAGGGTTGGAATTTGAAATCCAACCTAAATGTATTCACATTTTAACTAAGTTTTGTGATGGGTAGTGAATAACTATGAGAATACAATGTATTTCACATTTTAACTAAATTTTTTTGTACGTTTATGGTGACATTTGCAAATGAAAAACTGCTGATGCGTTCAGGGTTGGAATTTTAAATCCAACCCAAATGTATTTCACATTTTAACTAAGTTTCAGGGTTGGAATTTGAAATCCAACTCAAATGTATATCACATTTTAACTAAGTTTTGTGATGGGGAGTGAATAACTATGACTATTTTTGAGGAATAAAATGTATTTCACATTTTAACTAATTTTTTCTTGTACATTTATTATGACATCTGCAAATGAAAAACCGATGATGAGTTCAGGGTTGGAATTTTAAATCCAACCCAAATGTATTTCACATTTTAACTAAGTTTGAGGGTTGGAATTTGAAATCCAACCCAAAAGTATTTCACATTTTAACTAAGTTTTATGATGGGTAGTGAATAACTATGACTATATTTGAGGAATAAAGTGTATTTCACATTTTAACTGCTTTTATGATGGGTAGTGAATAACTATGACTAGATTTGAAGAATAAAATGTATTTCACATTTTAACTAAGTTTCAGGGTTGGAATTTGAAATCTAATTCATATGTATATTTTAATTTAGTTTTGTGATGAGTAGTGAATAACTATGACTATATTTGACGAAAAAATTGCCTTGTGTAAGATAATTTACTCATCAAATTCCATCGTTGATGGCCTATACAAAACTGCTGATTCAAACGCTAATAAAATTTGATTTCCCTACCGTGATAGCTCAGTGATACTAGAAAGCTAACGATGAAAAAAAAAGGTTGTTTAATTTTGTCATTAAACATAGAATAAGATATATTAAATACTAAACAAATTAATTTTCGAAATTCAAGGTTGCAGATAGTATTGTTATAAGTCATTAGGTTCAAAGGCATATATTTATTGACAATGAACATATTTAATAAGTTTCTAGTGTTTGATCAGTTTTGTGTGGACAACATTAAATATTGATGAAATATTCTTAATAATCCTAATAAATGAATGATTGTGATTTCAACTACTAACTTTCTTATTTTATAAAGACATTCACTAACCACCAATTTACATTAAATACAAACAAAACCAACTTTTAAAATTCAATGCGGCAGATAAAACCAATTTTCTAAATTCAATGCCGCAGATATTACCATTATGCAGTGTTGTTATTCTTAAATTTGTATTTGTTTTCAAGAGCTTTCTTGATGGTATTATCAATCATGTGAATTGAAATGCTACCAGCTTCAGCTTCCAATTGAAATGACAACAGATTTTGTTGATGTAATCATCGTCCATGTGAATTGAAAATAACCACGTCCAAACTGTAAGGTACATATTAAATGAACATAAGTGATTTAAAATTTGATGACCAAAGAATATTATAAAAGGAACCAGGTTTGGAATTTTAAATCTCAATAACCCATTAAATTTGACTGTTTATTTAGATACATGTTTTTGATGGATTTCACTAAAAATATTGGCAGCTTGTCAAAGAAAATTAATGTATTTGATAGGCAAATCATTTCGTAACCAACAATTTACTCGTCAAATTCTATCCATAAAAAAAAAAACTACAAAACTAAGTTTAAAATACATGAACATAAATGATTCAAAGTTTGATCAAGCAAAAATATCATAAAAGGGACCACGTTCTATTAAATGAACATAAATAATTCAAAGTTTGACAACTCAGACAAGATTCACATAAGGGGCCAAGGACTCAACTTTGTGGTACATATTAATTGAGCATAAATGATTCAAAGTTTGACAACCCACACATGAGAAGGCCACGTATGATAAACATCATTCAATTTTTTTTAGGTTAAATTTAATTGGAATTATGTTCAAAGTTAAAATTTCATTTATATTTGCCAAATTTAAGGTACATGAACATAAATGATTCAAAGTTTAATCAAGCAAAAATATCATAGAAGGGACCACGTCCTATTAAATGAACATAAATAATTCAAAGTCTGACAACTCAGACAAGATTCACATAAGGGGCCAAGGACTCAACTTTCATTTATATATGCCAAGTTTAAGGTACATGAACATAATGATTCAAAGTTTGATCAAGCAAAAATATCATAGAAGGGACCACGTCCTATTAAATGAACATAAATAATTCAAAGTCTAACAACTCAGACAAGATTCACATAAAGGGCCAAGGACTCAACTTTCTTGTACATATTAATTGAGCATAAATGATTCAAAGTTTGACAACCCACATATCAGAAGGCCACGTATGATCATTCAATTTTTTTTGTTTTTTTGTTAAATTTGGTTGGAATTATGTTCAAAGTTATAATTTCATTTATATATGCCAAGTTTAAGGTACATGAGCATAAATGATTCAAAGTTTGATCAAGCAAAAATATCATAGAAGGGACCACGTCCTATTAAATGAACATAAATACCTCAAAGTCTGACAACTCAGATAAGATTCACATAAGGGGCCAAGGACTCAACTTTCTGGTACATATTAATTGAGCATAAATGATTCCAAGTTTGACATCATTCAAATTTTTCTTTTTTTTGGGTTAAATTTGGTTGGAATTATGTTCAAAGTTAGAATTTCATTTATATGATCGGAATTTTGTCTTAGAGTTTTTATCAATTTTAAAATGTTTTGGATTTTTAATTTTTGGAAAAATAATGAGAATGCATGGAACTTTGATTTAATCTAGTGAAGTTAGTTGAGTAGGAATTATCTAAACATTAGATTTTTTGAATTTTTTACTAGAATATGGTAAAACAAATCTTGGTGAAATCACCATTTTTTATTATTTAAATTTCATTTTTAATACATAAATGTATTCAACACACTGAAAATCCCTCAAAAACACCCAAATTATATAAATTCAATCAATCAAATTTGAAGTTTCTACAATTTTACATTAAATTTTAATAATAATTCATCTAAAATTATATTTAAAAAGTCCAAAAAATTAAACCTTTAAACTACCTCATTTCTTACCTATTTAAAGATTTTCCATTGAAATTAATGTTTATTTAACTATTAACCATACAAAATGTGAAAGTTGCACATGGTGTCAATGATCCACACTTTTTTTTTCTATAAATTTTTTCGTCTTATCATCATGATTTCGTAAATAATTTTAAAATAAGCAAATTTTAAATTGCAAGTGTAGCTAATTTTAAAATAAACATATTTTAAATTACTACCATGTATTTATCATTTATTTGAGTGATTTCGTTTAATCTTTTTACCTTTTTATTGGACTATTATTCATAAATTGAAACTTGAACATTACTGGGATAAAATATCATGCCAATTTAAACTTGAACTATTTACTTTCCTTCTTTTCAATTGGAATCCTTAAACTGCTTCTCTTGCATTGCATTGCCTTCTCTGTAGGTTATTTAGTTAGTTTTGTACCCAAACGTTACATACATATTAAACTGTTTATTCTAATGATGTATCTTGCTTTACGTTTTTTTCACTCCGCTACTTCTTCAGGGAAAAACTTTTTCAGACTAATAATATAGAACAGGTTGTTTTTTCCTCTGTAATAATATAGAAAAGCTTTTCTCAAACCGATTTTTCCTCCTAGAAATTACGAAGTCCAGTTTCAACAATAAAGCAAGACCATGTCATCTAAAGAAGATTTATTATTTACGGGAAGGTTGGATATACTTGTCAACATATTTGATAGATATTTTGTACATAAAGTGGACATGTATTTCATGAAATCAAAAAATAGTTGAAATAGTTTCATTTGACTTCAAAATTGGAAACCTATAAGGGCACGATTATGGAAGGGAAGGGTTATGGATAAAGTATAAATTAACAAGGTATAAAGTCGAGTTAATGCATAGAAATTCACCTTTATTTTTAAGTTTCAAAAGGTCAATATTTTAGGGATACTATGAAAGGGAAATCTGAGATGGAGCAAAATAATCCAATGCACAACCAGATAGATTGTACGGATTCATGTACAATGGTGATTGTAAATATTGATAGCGAGATAGTTTGATTGTAAATATTGATGGCTATTGCAGATATTTTTGGGCGCACTTATCCAAAGCATCAGAGATTGTCTACTTACGAATCACTTAAATTAAAAAAACAATGATCTCAATGTGGACCTTTCCCCAATAATACATCCAAATAGACCAATCACATACTAAATAATTAAATTTTAAAATAATATAAAAATAAAAAATTGATTTGTTAAAGTTAAACTTTCAAATATGGTAAATTTTTAGTCAATGACCAAATTACTATGGAGTCAATCAAAGAACTCATCACTACCTCTCGGGCCTCCGTAGGTATAAGAAGGAAGAGTAGTGGATTGAAAATCAGGGGCACTTGGGGCCGCCTTGCTTAGTCTTCCAATTGTTGTAGAAAGGGCATAATTCTTTTTTTCCAGACGTGCCAGGAGGAACCTCTCTCCAGGTATAATAAGGAAGAGTAGTGGATTGAAAATCATGGGTACTTGGGGCTGCCTTGCTTAGTCTTTCAATTGTTGTAGAAAGAGAATAATTATTTTCTTCTAGACGTTCCAGGAGGAATGCAGAGACACTTTGTGCAACATTTTTGACATAAATACAGGAATGCAGAGACACTTTGTGCAACATTTTTGACATAAATACTTGGTGGTCATTCTACATTAATATTCAATAACAATACAATTATTTCTATTAAATCTAAGTGTAAGCGTATAATATTTTTCTATATAATATTTACTATATGAACGACGCTGAATAAATCGATCTTTTCAGAGTAAGATTGTCATCACCATACTGGCCTTGAACAAACCGAACATGGATTGCGAGTCGAATATATTGGTCGTAATCCGAAGATGCAACATGCATGTAAACCCTAATAACGGTAATAATAAAATGCAAGATCACTAGATTTAGTACCAGATCAAACAATTTAACATTGTTGTGGTAAGTCATAAACAATTAGTCATTTGAGAGCAAATAATATAAATGGAATATGAGTTGCAGTATAAAATCAAGCTCCTTATAATCTTCATTGACGTACCTCAATACTTCATACACACAAGGCGAACATGGTAATGACAAGAACAACTAATGATAAAAAGTGCACCATGGGAAATAAACTGAGGGTAGATCCTTATCTTGTAGTGAAATAACAACTCAATTATGCTTTGAGCTTTGAGCTTTGTCTGAAATTGGTGGAAGAAGATGGGAAATATGTAGAACTAGTCCATGACCATCTACCCTTAACTGACCATGGCATTATAGAAATTTGAAAAATGACTGGGCAAAGCTCACTATGCAGATTAGTAGTTACCATTAGTCCACTTGTCGTTGCATGGCACTACCGAGGACTAAATGTTGCGAGAGACCATTAATTTCTAATTGCAATTGTATTAGACTGTCAAGCTTCCAATAACAAACATTTTTTACCTTGAAATTCCAACACTTCTTGTCGCAATCTATTTGGAAACATGTCATCAGCTCCATTTAACACCAACATACAATTAGTCTCTAATTATATTGTATGACATAATTATCGATAATCCCGGTCTTGGGGATCAAAATTGAGGTTTTCATTTTCCTTCAAGCATGCCCTTAGGTCTGTTACGCCGCTTGGAAAAAGTGACTTTCCTGCTCATACAATTCTCAATGTGTCTCACTACTACTTTTCTCTGCCCCGTTCCCTAGCTTCTTTCTCCACCCAAAAATCCATGTCTCTCTCTCTATTAAAGTTACCACAATCATAGAACTTCTCGATTCCCAAATAATGTAATATGTTCCCAGTAAACAAGGGAAATTAATTTCTTAGATACAAGCATTTCAAGTAGGAGGGGGAATATTTATTCACCAGCCTCATAACATCCATCCTCACCGGCCTTGTCATATATCCAGAATGGGAGATGAATTATATTCAAAGCAAAGATCCCAAATACTCATGGGCCCATATGGCAGGTGATCAAATACGAGTGGTTGCTAGGAAAACAAGGGAAGGAATGATATATTGATTCATCCAAAAGTCACTGTACAAGTTTGGTGCACACTTAGGAAGAAAGACTCGTGTATCTATGGCAGGCCAACAACAAGATTGGGTGCCAACCAAGAATGTAAGTGTTTATCTGCAAAGCAATTTCTCTACATTGATGAAGATTGCAAAGCATGCAGAATCATCCCAAGCGATATCGATATCAATATTGTAGTTTCACGGATTAATTTCCATTCTCGTGCCAACAATGAATTGTATGGAGACAACCCGTCTGCATTTCTTTTGTTCTTGAAATCACTGGGTTTGATTTCCCTGAGCATGGAAATTGTTGTGGAATTCATTTCTTTTAGCATCAAGGCACACACAGATCTCTTACCAGGCACTGATAATCCTTATGTTGTAAGGCTCGATGACGAGGGTGTAGGATTTTCAAAACCTTGAGTCATGCAGATCACCATGGGGACATGCATAAAATGCATTGACATGAAAGGCATTGAAGCATACTGTCAACGTCAGATAGAACGTGCATTGAAGAAGACTGTGAACGTCGGACATGACTAGCATTGAAGCAGAGTGTCAGTGTAAGTGGCCAAATGCCATGGTAAATAAATATTTGAAACAAATGTCACTAAAAATTTCTTCATCTCATCTCAAGAATGTAGTTGTCACTTCGGCAATAAGCCTTCACTTTGATCAACAAATGGGAGGCTAAATAAATAGGTTTAAATATGTAAAAAAATAAGAAAATTGAATGCTTCATATGAAACTATAAAAAACTATAAAAAAAATGCAAATTTATTTTAGTCAAAAAACAAATTAATATATAGTCAACGGTGAATTAAACGCTATATACCATACCTAGTAGCAAGTATGTTAAGTAAACAATGCAAATAAAAATAACTTTCTTGATTTTATTATCAATCATGTTAATTGAAATCTCACCAGCTTTAAATTTCACTAACAACATTAATGACACTCTAATATCTTTTTCTTCGCAACTTTCTGGATGTTGTTATCAATAACGATCATTGATGTTATTAAAAACGAAAATGATTATAAAGGATAAATTAACTTTGAAAACATAGTAAATGATTCATAGAAAACCACGTTTACATATTAAAATAAACTCACCATTCTCTCCTATTCTTAAATATATAAAAAAGCTCCATAAAAATCATAACATATTTTCCTATTAATGCTCCTCTCACCCATTTCTTGATGTTATCAATTATCTAAATTGAAATTCCACTAGCTTCAAATCTAAAAATCTAAAATGACCATGAAGCACACTATTCAAAGTTTGAGCAGCCACACAAGATTCACAGAAAGCCAAGTTTACATAATTTTTATTGAAACTGAAAATGACCACGACCAGGGTTCGAATTTGACGGGGAAAATGCTCATCAGAGGGCATTTTGAACGTTATTTACGGTCAAATTTTCTACATTACCATCTCTCCCAAAGGGCAGCCAAGTAGACTATACGTATTTATGACGGGCCATGAATTTTTTAAAACGTCATTATAGTTCGGGTAGACTAAACATATTTATGATGTGCCATGAATTTTTGAAAATGTCATTATAGTTTGCTCTGGATATGTGCTGAGGCTCCATTATATCGCCCGGTCAGATATGTGCTAGCGTACCATCCATGATCTTTCTAGATCCGGATAGATAATTGTGCAGCTATGATGGGATAGGATATATGAATCACTGACAAGCTAAATTATTTACGGTGTTTAATGTGTAGAAAGAATTCGACCAGATTGTTCTGTTTCATATCATTTGCTTGCTAGAAACTTTGCGAGTGAATGGAAAATATTCGAGCTCACTGTGGCCAAATGGGCACTTAGTTCCTTACCGATTCGATATGGTGACAAGCTCATGTAACTTTTGCAGATTTTTTTATTGGATTACATCTTTGTAACTCACCAATTTTAATACTAATCCGAACATAGAGCACTTAATGCAAAAATTTTGATGGAAATATTTTTTATGGGATGTCAGGATAGACACCACACACACAGGTTGAATGTGCTTAACCATTCATTTCCATTATCTACAACTCTTTACTCTAGCTAATGGAGAAAGAACACCAGGGAAGGAAGTCTAACTGCCTACAACCCTTTACTCTAGCGAATGGAATCAACCCTTTACAACGGTCTGCAATTCTGGAGTTGGGATAAATGGACTCGGTATAACTCGTGAGTAGTGAGTCTGTAACAACCTACAGGGGAGAAGATAGGCGAGTTGGGGAAGATTGAAGAACAGTGGATGCAAGTAGGGTTTGGAAAGAGTTCGATTTGAATGGATTCTCCCCTCTCAGAGTTGGATGTCTATACTGCAGGTGTGTGTCAACCAACAACATTTGTCTATTTGAAATGATATTTTCTTGAGGATTGGGGAGGTGTCAAAATCAGTTCCTTGGGCTTAATCCAAGTTCTTATTAGCCCATTATTTGGTATTTTTGGATTCAAAATGAGAAAACTTGAATATTGAATTTCAGTTTTTTTACATAAAATTTTTATGTTTTTATTTAATTAATTATTTCAGTTCTTTTACATAAAACACAATTTTATGTTTATATTTAATTAATTAATATTTTACTGATATTTGAATGTACTTGGTATTTATATTCCACCCAATTGTTATAAACTTTATTTTTAATCTTATTGATTGGTATAAAACACAATTTTATGTTTATATTTAATTAATTAATATTTTATTGATATTTGAATGTACTTGGTATTTATATTCCACCCAATTGTTATAAACTTTATTTTTAATCTTATTGATTGGTATTGGATATTGTTTGATTGGTTTGAAAAAACCATTTTTTCTCAAATCTTCTATTCTTATATAGTTTGTGACTGAATATTCAATTGATTTAATCCCTTGTTTTTATTTTATTGATTGATATTTAATATGGTTAACTTTGAAATGTTTTATTAGTATGATTATTCTATTTTTCTTTGTATGTCTTTTTTTTATTTCCAAATTATATGAATTTGAAAGTTAAAATCCTGAATAACTTTTTAATAAAATTAATTTGTTAATACAAATTTTATTATTAAAAGATTAATTTATTATCTGAACTTCAAAAATTAATTTATTATTAAAACTTAAATAATAAAGGGCACAATTTATAGAGCGTTGACAATTTAAAAACCCAAAACGTAAAAAAAAAAATTATTTAACGGGTAAAGTTGAATCCAAATTCCAACCCTGACCACGAACACGGATAAAACAAACTTAAAAACATATTAAATGATTCATAGAAGGGCACGTTTACACAATAAAATAGTACAATGCTTCAATGAATTTCTGTACGTTTTTTTGCCACTAGCTTCGTCTATGCTATCTTCATTCCTAGCAATTGAAATTGACAGCGTAGCTATCTCTAAGATACATACTAAATGAACAGAGTTTGACAACCCACACACGATTCATATAAGGTGATTTTTTCTTATAATCTTAATATATTTTATAATTAATATTAATATTTAGATGTAAAAGATGTAGTTTTTATAATTGATGTATTAATATTTAGATGTAAAAGATGTAGTTTTTTTATTATAATTGATATCGTAAGATTTTTTTAAAGAAAAACTTAATTTTGTTTGGTCGATTAAGAAGTCTGATCGATTTTCTGAGTAACTGAGTTGGTTTAAAATGGGGCAAAACCCCTGAGATAGAGTTTTGAAATACATAAAACTTTCATCCATACCAAACTCAGGCTACCCCTGAAAATCTGACTAAAATCAAACTCATTTTTTTTTACATGAAAAAAAGGGAAGATTGCTTCCTGGTTAGTTTACTCCTATGTTTTTTACACTTTAACAAGTTCTACATTAAGTCGAGGTTGCACCACCATGATCCGTGGGTTATTAAAATTTTAGGTTGAAGTTATCGACACAAAACTCCATTCATAAAGTAAGAGGATGCTAAGAATGTATCAACCATAACGCTTACATTGGATGTTAAGAATGTATCAACCATGGGGCTTACATCATTGATTAGAAACGATGAAGGTGAAGTGTTTAGAAACAAGACAAATAGCTGCCTTGTTTGTATTTTAAATGAAGTGTATTTGATTTATGAAACTTCGAGTAATAGAGATGGGTGACTAAACTTCTCTCTAAAGATGGGTAACTAAACTTTTGTACAATGTTACATTGTACAACGAATAGAAATATATGCATGGGCATTGACCTATGCTATTATTTTATGTGAGTTTATTTATGAATGTGAATTTGTGCACGGTGAACTATGTCAACTTTATGGCACATGTGCCATATTGCACCCGTTCAATTGTTTAAACTTTGTTAAAAACGTGACCATGTTAGTTTTCATTTTTATGAATAATGGATTGAGCTCCACACCTATCGCACCAAGTCCAAATTTCAAATTTTCTTAGGAGGGCGATTAAGTAGACATGTGGAAACTTGTCCCATCTTTTTTATACGTATAAGATATTAAAAACTATTTTAAGATATTAAAAATATAATTATATATTAAAAATATATTAATATTAAAAAAATTATTTTAAGATATTAAAAATATAATTACAAAGTGTTAGTAAACATTATATTAATATTAAAAATTTATAATTTAGATAAAACTTAGACATTGTATTAATATGTTTTTGTAAATAAAAGAAAATTATTTATTACTTTCGATATCAGTCATTACATTATTTAAATATTGCTACCTGGGAAACCAAAACAGGTGATTAACTAAATAGTCTTATGTGTAGTTTTATCAATAAAACAATTGCTATCCTTTGTAAACCTTAGGCAGGAAAACTGTCAATCTTATGAAAAAGTAACAAAAACAAAAATAGAGAAACTAGAGGAGCTATGCAGTATGAAAACTCGACTGTCCATGAGTGTTTGATGCAGGAGTATCATTGGCAAGCGCGCAGAGGTGGGACCACCCAACACGTGAGAGTTCCTTCAGAACTTCAATGTGAGCACTCACAAACGATCTCGGGATCCGCCTCCACACAACGTCGAAATTCACCTTCGAAGGCACACTTGAACTAGTGCAAGGTTTTTCCCTTTGAAGCAAGTTTTTTGAAATTGTAAAAAGAGCAGAAGTTTCCACTTCGGCTCTGGAATACGACTAGTCTAAGATAGCATAGGATAAGGTTTAGAGTAGGCAAGTAGCAAGAAAAACCCTAGGAACATTTTGAGTTATGAAAAAGTTTGTAAGCCTAGTTAGCGGCGGAGAAAAAAGGGAGGGAAGAGAGGAGAGAGCTGTAATACAAATAAGTCATTTGTAAGAGAACTCTGAGTGAGCAGAAGACCTTAGTTTTTGGAGTTACTGTATTTTGTATGTATTATGTAGCTAGTGGGCACTTATGAATAGAACAGAATGGAAAATTGATCCAAATGTGTTGTGCTTGGACTATGTGTAATTTCCTGTTATTTTATGTTTTATAAACAAGTGAATGAAATAGTGAGATTTTGGCAGTTTTAATTGTTTCTCTTCATTTGGAGCTCTACAAGGTGTGCATCGAGCTAGGGAGGAACGCTATGGAATTGTTTTTCTTCACTAGGAGCTCTGCAAGGTGTGCATCGAGCCAGAGAGAAAACGTCATGAATCTAAGCTATCGAACTCCCTCAGACGCAAGGAGTGCGTGGGAGCCGGAGTCTGAACCAGACAAAGCTCAGGAGGAATAACACTTCGAAAAGTGTTATCGGGATCCAGGAACCCATTCCCTGGAAGGAGCGAAGATCGAGTCTTCGTAGACTTAGAAATATCCTAAGTTGAAATCGAACAAAAGCTCAGGAGGAAGAACGTCGTTGAGCGTTGGATCAAGGTGGAAATCCCCACAAGCTGTCCAATTGAAGGAAGGAGAACATGTTTTAACACTGCATAGATCCAGAAGGAAAGTTTAGAAATCCGAATGGACGGTGGAGAAACCTCAAGGAGGAACACCAAAACCCCACAGACCATCGGATCAGGTAGAGTTGCGAGGAGGTTAGCAACGAAAGTTTCTCGACGTTCATTTTGGGACTTTGAGTACCAAGAGTTGGAAAGACAGAGGTTCTAGTCCCTCAGAATCCTAAATCACGAAATAGAGAAATCGCGATTCGACGTGAGCCGTCGATCACAGGGATTATTGTGAGTCATTGATTGAACACCAAGGCATTTCGACGTTTCGACATTTGGGCATTTTAGCTTTTCAGCCACCAGGGGTTCTAAGGGGCAGAGATATCCCTTATAACTGGATTTTCCCGAAATCACGAAACCTGAAGTCGCAATTCACAAAAACCCGAAGGGATAGGTGTTGGAACATTTCGACATTTCGGGACCCGGAAAGTTGAAGGACCAAGAACCGTCTGCCGCCGAAATCACGAAATCGCGAATTCTGAAATTTCAAAAGGCGGGACGTGGTCACAAGTAGATTTCGACATTTTGGATAGCGGGTACTCGAGAGGCCAGGAGTTGGGAGCCCGGGAATCCCCACTCGTGAAACCATGAAACGCGAAAACCCAAAAGGCTGAGGGAGGAGCCAGTTGAGTCCTTGTGCCTTTTCGACGTTTTGGAGACCAAAAGTCCAAGAGGACAAGGAGCCGGGGAGAATTCGCTCACATGAGGCCCGAAACCCCGAAAAACCCAAAAAACCTGAAAGGTTAAGGCAGGAGCTAGTTGAGGCGTTTTGCCTATTCAACATTTCAGAGACCAGAAGTCCAAGGGGACAAGGAGCTGGGGAGAATTCGCTCATAGGATTCCCAAAACCCCAAAAAACATGAAAGGTATGTCGGGTCAGAACAGAGAGAAGAGCGCTAAGGAAAAAGGGCGTGCACACAGATTTTGTTGAAGGCCTGTGCTAGAGGTGAAAAGGGGGACCTGTGGATTTGTTTGAAGGTTTCTAGCGAGAGCCCGAAAAGCTAATTCGGCTCAAAAGAAGAATGATCTAGAGATCGGGAAGTCGCAGAACCTTGCTAAGGTAGGGGCTCTGCATCAGGTGGTATCAAAGCCAGGTTTTCGTCTATAGATTTTAGGGAAAGGAGGAAAAAGAAGGAGACAAAAACCTCGGAGTTGTACTCTGTGTGTGATAGAGAGTCAACATAATGCCGCTAAGAAGACGAGATCCACCTTTAGCCAACCGTGTTGTAGAAAGGGAGATGCGAGAGTTTCGCGCCCTAATGGAAGCAATGGAAGCAACACAGAGAAGAGCACCTGATGTTGGGGATGTCAGCGATGCAGAAAGTGAACAGGTTGAGGTTGAAGAAGCTACAGGAGAGAATGCTGCAGAGGAACGTTTTTTGAGAGCAGTTGCCAGATTGGGAGGCAAAGCTAAGATAGAGGTCCCCATGTATGAGGGAAATATAGATGTTGAAGAACTATTGGACTGGATAAGGTCTATGGACAAATATTTCAACTATGAAGATGTCGATGATGAAAAGAAGGTGAAGAAGGTAGTCACCATGCTAAAAGGGCATGCAACACTTTGGTTGGACGAACTGCAGGCTGAGAGGAGAAGTAAAGGAAAATAGAGGATAAAGAGTTGGGACATGATGGTAGCCAAATTGAAGGCTAAGTTCATACTCAAAGACTACCAGATCAATCTGTTCAGAAAGCTATAGAACCTGAGATAGAAAGGGATGATAGTTAAGGAGTACACCGAGGAGTTCTATAGGCTGAACATCAGAACTGGACAAAGGGAGAGAGATGAAGTAAAAGTTGCCAGATATATAAATGGATTGAGATATGAGATCCAGGGCGAGCTTAGCATGATGTCAGTAAGGACTGTGGAAGATGCTTATCAGTTTGTGTTGAAGGTAGAGGGGAAGCTGGCTAGAAAACAGAACTAGCGAGGAAGAGGTAAGAGCTCGATCCCAAGAAAAAGTAAGGGATTTAATCGTGACTGAGCACATTGCTCTAACGATGAGGCTGAGAAACCACACAATCACTCGAAATGAGGAGGAAGTTCACAAGGAAGACAGAGTGGTGGAAGAAACTCTTCTAGAGGAAGAGGCAGAGGAGGAGTAAAGTGCTATAATTGTGGAAAGATAGGGCACATGTCTTGGGAATGTCCCGAGAAGAAGAAAGAAGGAGGAAAAGCTCACATTTCAGAAGCAAAACGAAGAGATGTTGAGGCAGAAGGATTAGAGGATGGAGCATACCTGATGTTGAGAAAATTTCTCTTAAAACCAGAGGCATAAAATGAAAAGCTAGTGCAGAGAAACAGTCTCTTTAGGACAACTTGCAATACTAAGGATAAAGTATGCAAGGTAATCATTGATAGTGGGAGTACTAACAACCTAGTATCCACAGAGATGGTGGAGAAATTGGAGCTGAAGAAAACTGCACATCCGAGGCCATACAAAGTCTCATGGCTACAAAAAGGACACTAGGTAACGATCGCTAAACAATGCCCGGTTGAAATTAAAATAGGAGGATATAAAGATGAAATCCAATGTGATGTAATTCCCATGGACGTATGCCACATTTTGTTGGGGAGACCATGGCATTTTGACAAAAATGTCATTCATGATGGGAGGAAAAATACATATACATTGGAGAAGAATGGTAGGATGCATATGTTACTGCCAATGGAGGAAAAGAGAGCGAAAGAGGAAGCCAGCACAAGCATACTTCTCATGAGTGGGAAGGAACTCCTGAAAGAAGTCAAGGAGGAAGAGGAGATGCAGTTCGTTGTAGTGAGGAAGCCCAGAGTCATCCTTACAAGTACATCAGTGAATGATCTACTTGAAGGAGTTGAGGAGCTACTGGATAATTTTGTTGATATAGTTGTGGATGAGCTGCCAAACTCATTACCAGCCATCAGAAGTATCAGTCATCATATCGACTTGATACCAGGAGAAATCCTACCAAGCAAGGCAACGGTCATATTGACACCTCGAGAAAATGAGGAGGTGAAGAACCAAGTCCAAGAGTTGCTGGATAAGGGCTTAGTTAGAGAAAAATTGAGCCCATGTGCAGTACCAACTGTGTTAAGCCCAAACAAAGATGGAGGATGGAGAATGTGCATAGACTCGAGAGCCATGAACAAGATCACCATCAGGTACAGATTCCCTTTACCAAGAATGGATGATTTAATGGATTGTTTAAGTGGAGCAAAT
>JASDQU011443115.1:8924-21234 GCA_032191745.1 Picea mariana | reverse complement strand
CCCTTCTTTGTTCTAAACTGGGAGTCTGAATCGACCCCTACATGGAGGACTCGTCACGCATCCTTGAGAATCTAGAGTGTGAGTCTATTCCATGTTGCCAAATTGAGAAAACAGAAGTGTCTCGTCCCTGCTAAGCCTGGTTATACTGTTGCACCTGTCTAGAGCTGCCCTGGGGTGTTCATGTATGGATTCCCATGGATTGTGGTGGACGTGTAGTGTTTGATCGTGTGTGGATTGTTGGTCAGTTTGTACAACACTCTCTCTAGGTGAGAGAGGTGGTTGAAGTTGGAAGAACAGGTTGTTGGACCTGTGAGTGACTCCCTCCAGGTGAGAGAGTGCGCAGAGGAAGGAGAGAACTCCTTGAAGGAACCTTGTAGCTGCCATAGAGCCCGAAGACTTTCGGTCCGGCCTGTTCCTGTAACCCAAGGCAAGGGAGATTAGCAGCCGAAGGACTGTCCAGGTGACAGAGAAGGTGTATACTCCTGGGGTGGAGCATGCATGTGGGGAATGAGAGTCTGTGGGCAGTGAGCGTGGGAGGTTCCTTGGAGAGTATCCCTTCCTTGTGGTTGTGTATTGTTTTCCCTATAACCTCAGCCTAGCCTAGGATTCCTTGTCTTGGGGTGGATATTAGTCCCAGCTTGGGGGTGATCCACTGTTGAGCTGATGAGCAGTGTGGTCTAAGGTTGGGAGGTTTGTGGAAGGCCTGCACTTGGTTGGTGGATTCTACCATTGTTAAAAAATAAGTATTTGATTAGGTTTTAATCATGTTTTATCATGACTCTATTGCTTATGTCATCATGATTTCCGTTGTGTATATGAATTAGTATGAAATGCTATTGATTGTTAATTATGGCAGTAACTCATATGAATACTCTGTTAGAATGTGTTTATTTGTTTAATTGTGTGTGGATTATATAATACCTGTATGAGTTATGTATCAAGTGGTGTTAAACTTTCTTTTAAGATCGATTAAGCCATGGTAGCTGAAAAGGTGCACTACACATCAATTTTGACTGCTAAGAATGAATTTTGAAAGAGACACCAATATATTACAGATCTTCGTAGACACCAATCCCCACCTCTAAACACCAACTTAGCAAGAGACACCAATCTCTGAGCTACACCAAAATTCACCTAGTCTGCTTGCTATTTCTTCCTTCACCATATCTTCTCACCCCTTCTGTCTTTACCAAGTCTACTCATTGATTATGCCTCACTAGGTCTCATCACTACTTCTGCCTTTACCAAGTCTGACCAAAATTTGAATTTCCAAATGGCTACTTTTCCAGTGCTTGTTGTTTTGGGCCTCTTCCCAAGAACAAACTTGTACAACATTCCATGTATCCAATTTTTCAAATATGATTCTAAAATTCTTACCACATGTAGAACAAAATATCTCCCCTTCCTTTTCAAAATATCAAAGTTTGAAACATCCCATAAATAAGTTATAGAAAAAGTGTCAAACGTAACTGTTTGAAACAGATTTCAATAGAATTCAGGAACCCTAACTTCCACAAGGCATATTATCGAAAGTGCATAAAAATAGAATAGAATATTTTTACCACATGTACACCAATATCTCTCCTCTATATTTGCAAAATATTAAGGTCTGAAACATCCCATAAAATGAGCTATAACGAAAGTACCAAGCTGACCTGTTTGAAACTGATTTCGGGAGCATTCATCAACCCTAACTTCCACATGGAATATATCCAAACATATAGAGAACAATCATATAATATAGCTACCACATGTACACTAATATCTCTTCTCTTTATATTAGAAATATCAAGGTCGGAAACATCACAAAAAATAAGTTATAGCAAAAGTGCCAAGCTAGCCTGTTTGAAATTGATTTTAAGAGCATTTAGGAACCCTAACTTCCAGAGGGAATATATCCCAAATTATATTGAACCAAAATCTGATATTTGTACCAAATTTACACCAAGATTTCTACTCTATCTGTACAAAATATTAAGGTGTGAAACATTACAAAAAATAATTTGTGAGAAAGTGTCAAGCTAACCTGTTTGAAATTGATTTCAAGAGCATTATGGAACCCTAACTTCCACAGAGAATATATCCAAAAGTATAGCAAAATATAATTCTAAATTTTTAATACAAGTACATCGAGATCTTCCCTTCGTTTCTTCCAAATTGCAGGGTCTAAAATGTCATAGAAAAAATGTTATTGTGAAAATGCCAAGATGGCCTGAAGCTGATTTAGCAATTCAATCTTTGCTAATCCATTTTTCACATTGTCACTTTCTCTCAATGATTTCTCTTTTTATACTTTTTTCATACCCTTCATGAAGGGACATGTCCATTAATTAAATAAGTAATTCCCAACCATGGGAAAATACCCCAAACCATGGGAAAATACCCCAAATCCATGGGTTTGAAACCATCATTTCACTTTTAGATTTTTCAAATGCACCCCTTTTTTAGTATACTTGTAGACCTATATATATAAATCAATCTTGGAAAATATGTGGGTATTTTAATGTCGTAATATGACATCCTTTGACATCAATGCCAATAATTCCAACATAAACATCTATTGGAATGTTCTTTAAAGAGTGAAATTTGTCATGAAATTTAATTTCATGTCTAAGTAGTTATGATAAAGGAAACATTACATCCCACATGGATGAATTAAATTGATCCAATCTAGAACATCCAAACATTCATGATACACAATCTAGTGGGTGAATTTAAAAATTTTCACTTACATTGCGATATTTATCTTGATGGAATTAACAAGAGAGTATTTAGTGAGAATGTAATTTTGAAAATGTTATTTTTTTTCAACAAACTATAAACTTGGGTAGTGTTGTGTCATCTCACACTGGCCATTCTTCCTCTCTTACTATTGCATTATTCTAAAACCCTCCCTCACATAATCCATGCACTGATGCTAAGTATTCCAAACATAGAAAAGTGTGCTAATATTGAGTTTGTCCATCACAGAAAAGTGCACTGAAAGTATGCCATGATAGGTGTCCAAACAAATTTGAAAACTGAATTTTCCTATAGTAGTACTCATGTCATTACTATTGTATGAAATTGGTAATAATACATAGATTATCTATGATAGTACGCATGTCATCACTATTGTATGCAATTGGCAAGTATAGATAAATTGTCTTGCAATGTAATTTATAAAGTTCCATCATAATCTAATAGAGTAAGATTTGATTTTTATGATATTATTAAAAGGTTAAAATAAAGAATATAAAACAATAATGAGCATGTATGTGATAATATTATTTAAGTGAAAGTTTTTCTATGTGTATCCAATCCTTATAATGTTTTGATATTCTTGTGATCATAGAATATTTGAATTCAATGTCTTTGGGAATGGTATAGAGATTAAAATGATTTGTTTGATCTAATATAGAAAACAAATATGTCCACTCAAAGTTTAGAAGTTCTATTTATAATAAGTTTAAGAAACATTTTGTTAGGTAGCTATAGAGGTAGTGGGGGGACTGGAGGGTCCACAGTTATAATAGTAGAGGCCATTCAATGTAAGGTTGACTAGGTCCACTATAATATTAAATAAGTCCCACTATGGTAGTTAGATATAATAAATGTAAGAAGACTTCTTAAAAGGTTCTACTTCTAGAAGGTTCTTCCTCTAAAATGTTCTTAGGTGGTTGGTAGCACTATATAAAGGGGTTCAAGAAATGTAATGAGTATGAAGAGAATTATTTTATTTGGAGCGGTATCTCAATAGGAGGATTCCCCCTCGAAGAGGAAAGTGAACATGAGAGGATCCCTTCCATAATAGGATCCATTGTATGGTGTTTCCTTACCTCAAGGGTTTTGATCTAATAAAGTGGTCATTTTCTATATTGTTCCATATATCTTGTGTGGTTATTGTATTCAAATATATTTGGTACTATTGTGTTATTTTGTATTCAGGTCTTTGGTACTTAACAATTGGTATCAAAGCACTTTCTTTGGCAAGAAGTGTGGGAATTTTGTTTTATTTTTTGCAGATTTTTCCGGAGAAGAAAAAGAGGGCCGCAACATTCCGGACAATTTATGTATATTTTTGTGAAAAAATTGCAGAAAAGGGTTGTAGATCTGAGTTCCTCTAAGAAAAACACCCAATTAAAAAAAAATCGTCCGAAACAGATTTCGGGAAGTCAAGATATTGACATTTTAAAATCTGCAATTTTTCATGGTTTTTTCTGTTGAAGGCAACATGGTTTATTTATTTATGTAGCATCTCGAGGATGAATTTTCTAAAAATAATTACATATATGAGTTCCTATTTGAAAAATAGTTGATTTCAAAACACAAAACACCCAAATCGGAGCTCCAGAAGTGAAGATATCGTTGATTTAAAATCAACCTTTTTTGGGGGTTTTTCTTGACGACAACGGGACTGCAGAGTTCATAACTTTTCACAGGGTGTTTAGATTTCTATCATATCAATATCATTGGATAAATCATCTTAAGAGATTTACTTTGATATATTATATATTTTGTCTCCAATGGACATTGGATCTCAACTCCTCATGGGTATTCTACGAAAGATTGAAGCCATTGAGCAACATTTTCACGAGGGGAAACAAATTATTAGGGATAGTTGTCACAATGTTCAAAGGTAATTGGCTAGCATACATGAGAGATATCTTATGGAGGACATTAGGGATTCATATACTCAAGAAGTATATGTTTGGTATGATTTTGAGGCTGATTGTGATGATTGGTATATGGATAGTTGTCATTTCTGGGATGACAACCACTTTCATATTTTATTGTATGACTCTACTCCACCTTCTATAGAGAACATCAATGTGACAAATCAGAAGCTATTTATGATTACCGATGTCCATTATGCATATTATGCAGTGGTATTATTCCTTCCAGATTCAGTTACAACCCTTTCCCACTATGTGGATGGATCTTCTTATTTGGATCCACATGATAGGTGTCGATCTTTGGAACATCATTTTCAGTTGGTTATTAGGTTCTCATATCTTCCATGTGGATTTCATATGAGCACTTGGATATGGGATCCCAGTTTACAATGGTGGTTGGACTACTTCAGCATGGTGGCTCACATTCCTACATGGGACCCTGGTTCTCTAGTCTTCTTTAGAACTATGGTCCACACTTATCCATGGGACCCTGGTATATGGTTGTACACCCTCATAGAAATATTTGAGGACAACGCTTTCATAAGGGGAATGGAATGTTAGGTAGCTAGAGAGGTAGTGGGAGGCTTGAAGGGCCCATAGTTATAATATTATAGGCCATTCACTGTAAGGTGGACTAGTTCTACTATAGTATTAAATAAGGCCCACTATGGTAGTTATATATAATAAATGTAAGAGGACTTATTAGAAGGTTATGCTTCTAGAAGGTTCTTCCTCTAGAATGTTCTTAGGTGGTTGGTAGCACTATATAAAGGGATTCAAGCAATGTAAAGCATATGAAGAGAATTATTGTATTTGGAGCGATATCTCAATAGGAGGATTCACCCTCAAAGAAGCAAGTGAATAGGAGAGGATCCCTTCCATAACATGATCCATTGTATGACGTTTCCCTACCTCAAGGGTTTTGATATAATAAAGTGGTGGTTTTCTATATTGTTCCATATATCTTGTGTGGTTATTGTATTCATATATCTTTGGTACTATTGTGTTATTTTGTATTCAGATCTTTGGTTCTTAACACATTCACTATAGTGTTGTTCATTGTGATACACCATTCTTAGTGAAGCTTTCCTTTTTGTTTCCATTTTGGGACAACCTTGAATTTCTGGTTTCAATGTAACTTTAATTTTGTTTCCTATTGGTTGCAAGGTTTTTTAAACTTTTTGTTCAATTACATTTTCACAAGTTTTTTTTCATTGTTTTTATTTCTAGTTTAACAATTTTATAGTAGAATGTGCCAATTTTTTGATGTACTAATTTTTTATTTATCATGATTAGTAGTTACATTGCAATGACATCTATCAAATACTCCTCCAAACATGAGGATAAAACATTCCATAAAGAAAAAGAAGAAGAAAAAGAAAAATAATTTGATGATGAAAAATATAATAGCTTTTAGTAGTCAACCCCTGAAGAAAATGCCCCCTAGTCTTCATTGACCACATTTCTAGTCAACAATTTTTAGTTGATAAAGAGTTGCTAGGCTACCCCACTGTTCAAACAATTTTTGCCTAAGGATATAATGCTCTCACTGACTTGTGTTGGGATTATAATTCAACATCAATTACATTCAAACACATACAAGGAAAATGACACAAGGAGTTTACACTCAAGAAACCCTCAAAGGGGAAATTTCATTCAATCAAATCATTCGAGTGTGTATTTTTATTGTACAATTGGTCCATTTATATAAAAATATGTGACTATAACAACCATGTCATAATTAGATATTTAGTTCAACCATATGCAAAAATTTCTCTAATAATATCTCCTTAAATCTCTCAACTAATTCTATGAGATCCTCATCCCTAACTTCTCTCTTTTCTCCTCATCTTAGATTCTTACATATAATTCTATGCCTCATCTACATAATTACAAGTCCATCATATAAATTTTTAAACATTATTCATGATTCACAAGTAGGATTTAATCCTTCATACTCCTCCTTAATGAATACTTGTGATCTCAATATTCAATGATCATCCTTTTTCTCTTCAACCCGTCTTTGAACTGCTCTAATTCTTATCTTCATCTTCAATCTTCTTTAGTCCTCTATCTTCGACAATATTCATATTTGGTTTTATTCATTTTTAATGTTCAATCTTCTTTTAACTAGATCTTGTACCTACAAAATATAAACATCATGTTTGTTCAATTCCATATAAAAAAGTCACCATCCAATGGAATAAATGGGTCGCTAGCCACTATATCCATGGGATCTCAAGGAAAGGTTTTCTCATACATGGTTCATCAACAATTATTAAATAACAAATCTTCATGCATGTATCTTTTACTCCCCTTGCATCATCCTAAATCATCATCATGGGTTTTTTTTGGCTTACCCATAACCACACTCTGGGTTTTCATGGATTACCTTTAACCATTACATCCTCTAGGTTTTACATCATTTTACACTTAACCATTACAATTATCAAGTGGTTTTGGATCACGATGAACCATACATTAAATCAAGTGGTTTTGGATTACAATGAACCATACATTACATCAAGTGATTTCTAGCTGACCAAAATCCTTCATTTGTTATGACGAGTGGTTTTTGGTTTACCATAAACCATCAAAAATCAAGTTATGAGGGTACAATTACCTTATCATGGCTTAAATTCACCATCATAATTTTAATTAGGTGTATGCAATATCAAATTTCAAGTACATTTTCATTTGAGTATAATTTATCCTTTTTACAACATAGGACCAAGACCATTTTCTTTTCTATCATAAAAAATAGTATCAAGGAGGATTATCAATCTTCTTAGGGATTTTTTTTCATCTCAATTATTGAACACACGGTATTATTTATTCTTACCTTGTATTTCTTCCTTCTTCTTTCCTTTTACTACTTCAAACTTTCTTCTTTGTCCTCGTCTCTTTACTCTTCAATATTTCCTTGTCTCATTCTTTTTTTTTTGGTGTGCATGAGTCCATATTTTTTAACTTTATTTCACCATCTTCTTCTGTATTATATCTTTATGTCTACTTATCTTTCTTTCTTCTCTTGTCCTTGGTGTCTACTTCTTCTACTGTCATTTTCTTTTGTACCTTCATAAAAATATGTTTCTTGTAGAAGGGAAATCTCCATATAGAAAGACATGTATGACATTCTCTTGGAAAACTTAATAGACACACCAATGTCATGATTTGACATAAATTGAACTTGACTTTGACATTGTCTTTTACTGTCTCTTTACTAGGACTTCTTACATAACTAGGATATTTAAAAATACTCTTGCACTTGAATTTGACTCTTTCCATTAGTACTTACTCCAAACCTTGACTTGGGCTTACTCTCAATCTCACTAATCAAGAAGTAAATTGGAAAAATGAAATATACCCATTTGAATAATCACTTGGGCATCCTATTTGTATTTTTTGTATAAAAAAATATAGTTTCTTCAGTGGGAAAAATGTGTCTTTCACTTGGAACTTTTATTTTTTCATTGCGGGTGGATTATTTTAGGAATATTTTCTCTTTCAAAGTTGATTTTTTTTTAGTCAATCTTGAGAGGCCTTTGATAGATCTCTAATAGACCTTTCCAATGCTATAATGTATTCTTAATTTGGTTGTGTATAATGGTTGTAATATTCCTTTTAATGAATGTATATCTAATCATTACATATAATCCTTTTTTTATGGGATGAATATCTAAAAAGTAAAGATGAATCTTGAAATTATAAAAATTCCCTTTGGTGCTTCTCTAAATATATTTGTAATGCAACTAAAATAACTAAAAATAGATCAATAATGAAAGATGAATCTTAATTTTACTAACAATCATTCCAAAAAAMAATGAATTTCCCCTTCARTGTTTTCTTCTCATTGGATCGCATGCATAATTTACAGTGTCAATTCTCTCCTCTTCATTATATATCTTGTTCAATAGGCCCATGATGGCCATACGTTCATCATTCTCATTGCAACATCATCACCATAACCACCATATCATTGATACCAAAGGTTGGGATTACAATTCAACACTAATTACATTCAAACACATATAAATAAAGGGACAGAAGGGGTTTACACTCAAGAAACCCCCGAAGTCGAAATTCCATTCAATTAAACCATTCGCATGTGCATTTATATTGTACAATTGGTTCCTTTATATAACAATAGGTGACCATAACTGTTGAGCTTATGGCTATATCGAGAGGGGGGGTGAATCAATATAAGATACCTTTTACTTTATTTAACCATTTATCAATCAATCATTAAGTGAGAAACAATAATCGCATATAAACTCAATTCACAATGCATGGAGTTTAATGTGGAAACCCTTGCAGGAGAAAACCAAAAAAACTTATCTTTTATAAATGTTTGTAGGAACCAATCTATTGTTACAAATATTGTAGGAACCAACCTACTGGAGATACCAATCTCATTATATGAGAACCAACTAAGAAATATGTAGGTACCAACCTACTAGAGACACCAATATCCTCAATTGAGAACCAACTCAATAATATGTCACCAATCCAAGATCTTCATACACATAGTACTTCTGAACTCACTTGCATGCTCCATTCTATAAAATGTCCTTCAAATACTATTAAGCCTCATAACATCATTTCCATAATGTAATCACTGACGAAAAAATCCACCGATGGAAACATCCTTTCATGAAAACATCCACTAACGACAACATCTACTAATGAAAATATCACGACAACATCACAACCTCATAGCAGTGCATATGGGAGCATCACAACCTCACAATAGTGCATATGAAAACATCACAACCTCATAGCAATGCATATGGGAGCATCACAACCTCACAACAGTGCATATGAAAACATCGCAACCTTACGACAACATCACAACCTTATAGCATACCTTGAGAATAAGAAAGACGTTAAGATAATCCCTTAGATTTATTTTTCACACTAGAAAGACACCCCAACAACTTGAGCGCACTTAGACTTTTTATCTTCATTGGTTGCACAAAAAATGAAAAATTCTATCCTATAGTTATAGTAATTTTGTCCCAAAAAATTAGTTGAGTCGACCTCAATTTTCTAGTTGGGTTATCGAATGAAAAAACTCATATCTCCTCATTCCTAGGGAGTTAGAGGGAGTTAAATATACTGTTGGAAAGGTATTAAAATAAAATTTCCAACCATTAAACTTGTGTTCCCATTTGAGTTAGGTATGTAGGGAAAACATTCCCTCAAATAAAGGGTATCCAAATTGACCACAAATAATACTTTCAACAATCTCCATCTTGCAATATTTATCTTAGACATATGTAGGCTTGTAATGTTTATCTTGGATATCTTATGGGCTCCATTTGTGTACAAATAAAAGTGGGCATGTGTAAACAACCACATGTTATCTCATCCCGCGAGGGCCATACTTAAAACCTACACCATAAGGGGTTCACTTTGGAGTTATATACATTTATATCAAGGCTCCTTCAAGGATCTTCAATGCTTCTTCAAGTGGATACATCATCATCACTTTTAGAGGCTTCTAGGCTTTTCTTTAGGGCTTCTTCTAAGGTTTTCATCAATGAAAACCAATTTTCCAACAATATCCCCCTTTGGCATTGATGGAAAATTTGTAACAAAACCATGCTCCCCATGTCTTCGTGCTATGATCCTAATGATTGTACTGTCCTCTTGTATTCATGATGACTCCACTTGTCTTCATGTGTCTATTTTTAATTTTTGTCTCTCCCCCTTTGACATCAATGGAAAATGGTAACTCCCCCTAATGGTATTCCCATTTTTTGTTCTTGCGGAATATTGTGGAAATCATTTTGGAGAAAAAATTACTCCTAGTTTTTGTCGAATAAGCTCAAAGGTATCCCTAGGAAGAGGCTTTGTGAATATGTTTGCAATCTATTCTTTTGTCCCAATGTACTCCAACTTGATATTCTTTTTTCTGACTTGTTCTTGAAGAAAGTGGAACTTAATAGAAATATGTTTGGTCTTGGAATGAATTACTGGATTCTTGGAGATGTTTATAGCACTAGTGTTGTCACAAAGTATCAAAATAGGATCGACATATCTCACTTGTATGTATTGCAGGGTTTGCTTCATCAAGAGAATATGAGTACAACATGATGTTTCTGCGATATATTTTTCTTCTACCGTGGATAAGGATATTGAATATTGCTTCTATCTCAACCAGGACACTAAGAAGTCACCTAAGTAGAAACTTTCTCAACTTTTACTTCTTCTATCATCAATAATTCCTACCCAATCTGCATTCGTGTTGTTGGAAATACTAAGAGGGGGGTGAATCAGTATTTAGCTATTTTTAGCAATATTTAACACTTCAAAGTTGTAGAAACATTATGCAACATTATCACATCACATTAGAAATCAAAACATATCACATCACATGTACATTACACAAAATTTTTGTGTGGAAACCCAATTGGGAGAAAACCACAAAATGCTTTCTAATATATCAGAATATTACATTCACCGAAAGCACCAACTTCTAAGAATCTCTAGAACCTATAGGAAGGAGGCACCAACCTCCTAAATTTTCTATCACCAACCCCCTTGTGAGCACCAATTCACACTTACCAGACACCAACCTACAAAATGAATACACCAAGCTTCTCGAGCACCACCCAACCACCCTTGTTTCATAATTATTCCCAAAAACAAGATTTACAGAAGATTCCCAGAGTAACCCATTAATAACACTTTTCAAGGTGAGTCCCTTGCCTTGTCAGCTACAAAAGGTAGACTGTATCACCCTTGATATGTAGCCTTAATATGCTACCTTCTTTCCTTCATTTGATCACATTCTTAACACCTTTGTTGAGTCATCCTCTTATTTCCAAAGCTAAATCATAGCTGGAACAAGATATTTACTTGATATACTCTTAAAATGTGTCTTGAACATCCCTCAAAATATGGTCTGAATTCTCCTCAAAACAATCCTAACTGGCCTTCAAATTTATCCCCTATATAGGTTTGGAAATCTCTCTCAACAGGTCTACAAATATTCTCCCAAATTGCTTGAATAGATCTCTGAAATTTTGTACTAAAGAAAAATTTAAAAGTTGCATCAAACTCACCTCAGATCATGTTTAAAACTTGCCTCAGAACACACTTGACTTACCTCAGAAATAGGTCTTGACTTGCCTCATAAATTACCTTATTTCTTCCGTATAATAGGCCTTATATCAGCGTTATAAATTCAGACTTGTTGCCTCTAGTAACTAGACCTTAAAACCTCTAATCTCTTTAATTCACTGCCTCATAAGTCACTTCAAAACTGCCTCATATCAACTTCATTTCGCTACTTATTCTCTGTTGGAGTTCACCCGTGTATCTTCCTTAGATAGCCTCAGATATGCCCTCTGTCACAACCTCAGATTCACCTTGCAGCCTCTGGTATATCTTCTGTCACAACCTAAAATTATTCCTTAGATATGCACTTATCCTTGACACTGATTCACCAAAAACGTTTCTTCATATTCATCAAAGAAACTGCCACAAAACATGCTTTGATGCTCTGAATTTTTTTCCCAAATACTCCTTATTTGCCTAAGATAAGAAGTGCTTAAGTTAATGGTTATAATGAGGCACTTGATGTCTAGTTATACTAATTTAAGTCATCCTTTAGGGACTTCTTCACCAATCACATCATCACTTTTATT
>JASDQU011443112.1:2628-22337 GCA_032191745.1 Picea mariana | reverse complement strand
TAATCCTCTTCGAGGGGGAAACCTCCTTTTACCCCACTTAAATGTTCAAGTACAAGATGATTCAAAATGAAAATGTCTCCTTGGTATATATAGGAGACTAGGAGGTATAATTACAAATAATGGCCTAAAGCCGACATAATTAAAATAACATTACTAATCTAAATTACAAATAATGTCCTAAAGCCGACATAAATAAAATAGCATTACTAATCTAATATGCCCCAATTAAGGGGTAATGAGCCAATATTAGGGCTTAACAGGTATCTTCTTAGGGTATGCTACAAATAGTAAATGATACATATGCTATAATAAGAGGCTTCATAAATTGGTTGATTGTATTGACATAAAAGTTGATGAAGAAATCTTGGTACGAGATGTAAGCAGTGTTGAATCAACAACAAAGGATATAGTTGAAGTTGAAGATGAATAGGTCCAAGAATCAGAAAGAGTAGAATCTAAGTCAGATGAAGATACAAATACTCAGGCAAACTCAAATCAATAGACAACATCAAATCCTCCCTCCAGAATTACTCAAAAGAATCATCCTTCCAGTTAGATAATTGGTGAGAAAGACAAAGGTGTACAAACAAGGAGAATGATAATAAAAGACACCGAGCAATCACATATAGGTTTCATATCCATGGTGGAACCCAATAAATTTATTGAAGCCAATAAATATGTAAACTGGTTAAAATCAATGAATGAGGAACTGGATCATATTGAGAAGAATAATACTTAGGAGCTTGTTCCTAGACCTGTAGATAAGAATGTAATTGGATCCAAATGGGTGTTTAAGAATAAAATGAATGAACAAGGACAAATTGTCAAGAATAAAGCCAAATTGATCTTTAAGGGGTATGCATAAGTTGAAGGACAGGATTTTGATGAAACCTTTGCACCAGTGGCAAGGTTGGAAGCCATCCGAATATTTCTTGCCTATGCATGGCATAAGAACTTTAAAGTATATCAGATGGATGTTAAGTTGGAATTTCTTAATGGAGATCTAGAAGAATATGTATATGTGGAGCAACCTAAAGTATTTTCATGGACAGATAATCCTAACTATGTCTATAAGCTGAAAAAGGCATTATATGGATTGAAACAGGCACCACGAGCCTGGTATTATAGACTGGAAAATTTTCTATAGGACAAAGGGTTCAAGAAAGGTACTGTTAATAGTAACCTATACATTAAGTCTGAAGGTGATGATTTATTCATTGTTTTGGTTTATGTAGATGACATTATTTTTGGATGTACCAATGACCCTTCAGTTCAGTGGTTTGCTAATTCTATGCAAATTGAGTTTGAGATGTCCTTGATAGGAGAACTATCATATTTTCTTGGTTTACAAATCAATCAGAGTTCTGCAGGGCTATTTATCTCTCAAGAAAAGTATTTAAAAGAGATGTTGAATAAGTTTCAGATGGAAGATACATCTCTTGTTAGTACACCTATGGTGGTTGGTTGCAAGCTCAGTATAGATGATATTTCACCTGATGTTGATCAAAGAACATATTGATCAATGATAGGTAGTCTTATGTGCATCACAACATCCCATCCTAATATAATGCAAGTTGTTGGAATGGTAGGTCGTTATCAGTCTTCTCCTAAACAAAGTCATTTAGCAGTTGTCAAAAGGATATTCAAATATTTGAACGGTACAATGACTTATGGTCTCTGGTATCCTAGAAATCAGAATTTTCAATTAACTGCATATTCAGATGTTGATTGGGGAAATTGTTTGGATGAGATAAAGAGCACCCTTGGAGGTGCATTCTTCTTAGGTGATTTTTTAGTATCATGGATTAGTAAGAAGAATGGATCTATTTCATTATCAACTACAGAGGCAGAGTACATTGCTTATGCTATATGATGAACTCAGATCTTATGGATGAAACAAAATCTTGCAGATTTGAAGGTAACTTATATTGATCCAATTCCACTTCACTGTGATAACACCCGTGCCATTAGTGTCTCGAAGAATCATGTTCTCTATTCAAATACTAAGCATATACCAATAAAGTATCATTTTCTCAAAAAGCAAGTTACAAACAGATTTGTTCAACTGAATTATATTCCTTCCATAGAACAAATAGTTAATATCTTCACTAAATCGCTTGCAAAAGCTCAATTTGAGTATCTACGCCAGAAGTTGGGCGTGACCCTGTTATCAAGTTAAAACAATCTATCTAATCAGGGGGAGAGTTCTCATTGTATCTCTTTTCAAGGGGAGCACAAAATCACTCTCAGTTTTATTTGACATTTATGTCAAAGGGGGAGAAAAGGTGTGGTCTGGATGCTACAGTTGCAGGTCTAAGCAGAATAGTGTAGCCTTTCATGGTTTCCATCAATGCCAAAGGGGGTGATTGTTGGCATGTTTTACAGGAAGAGTTTGCTTGTCATTGATGTTAAGAACAACAATGACGATGACAAACAGGAAAATATTAAGCTCAGGAGGAGAAGCAAACAATATAAAGAGATCGAAGCTCAGAAGGGAAAGCACAGTACATAAATGTGATCGGGATCAAAATCCTTGATCATGTATCTTCTTTGAGAGTCTTCTCGACCATTGGATCACTGATCTAGAGGATCAACAACTATCTAATCAAATCAAGGTGTGCAAGCCTTAGCGCTTTACACATGCAGGAGAGGGAGCTTGCCAAAGTTCTAAAGTCCCGAAGTGATTTGGGGTCGACCATTGTCGAGGAGGACAGGTGGCATGAGATCCATAAATTCAAAAGTTTTTGGATGGGGAGGAGGTGAAAATCTCCAACAACAAATCCTGACCATTCATTGTCAGGGGGAGTACGTTTCAGCTGATCTAAGATTCCAAAGAAATCTCACTTCAAGAATTTCCAGTTTGAGATTTGAAATCCCTAAAGTCCAGAGAGTTGGAGAGCCAAAATAAATTCTTGACCGCCAAATCATCCGAACTATATCTCAGTTTTCATATCGTCCGAAGAAGATATCAAGCATCAGATCGTCCGAAGTGGATCTGGGCCATCTGATCCAGAAGAGACGTGGCGTAAATATGTGGATTTAGGGTAAAGGCTTGAAGTAAGCCTAAACCATCCTATTGAAGGGGACACGTGTCATTAGATCATGGAATCTGGGTGAAAATATCCAGGAGAAAGAGAGTGTAGAGGAGTTGAATATCCCAAAGGCAGAAGTCCCAAAGTAAACGAGGACTGTTGATTTGAGGAGGACACGTGGTAGGAATCTGTGGACTCTGGCAAAAATCGTTTTGGGAGAGCATGAAGGTTAAGAATTGAAATCGTCGAAGCCCGGAGTAGTGAAGAAGATCTCGACCATTGATCGAGAAAGGGGACATAGGATCGTTGATCTATTTGAGAGGTAAAATCCCCGAAGTAGAGGTAGAGTTGTCGATTAAGAAGGAAAGATGTCCATGGATCATCGACTCCAAAATATTGACATATGGAGGAAAGCAAGGTTTGAGAGTTGAAACTCTCGAAGCCTGGATCACAGAATAAATCATAGATGTTGATTTAGGAGGGTTAGATCTGATCCACAGAACTTGTAAAGAAAAATCTAAACCGTTAGTTCAGGATCATCGTCAAGATCGTGAGATCGACAGTCCCATCGCATTGTGGGGATTGAACGTGAGTGAACTTTAAAAAGTTAAGGGACAGCCGCAATAAAAACCATGGTATTTCCAAAGGCATATGTGGAGATCTGTAGTGAATTGCGGGGCGAAAAGAGGATTTCCCTCAAACCACCTTTGGTCGTGCCTGCAATCATGTGGTCACATGAGATCATCACCCAAGGTCACATAAATGGAAGATAGGGGAAGGAGATAGCACTGCTAGGATCCACTTCAGAGGTTACACAATTGAAAAGTAAAAAATACTTTGCATGTATAATCCAATAGAGTTGATCAAATAGAATATGATCGAAGGGTTGTTGTTTCACTTCATGAATTCTTGATCAGTTGCAATTCATTTACACTATTGGAATCATTGTTCCTGAGTGTTGGAATCATCATTCCTAAGCATTGGAATCATCATTCCTAAGCGTTTTTTAGATTCCTGACTTGAGTGTTGGAGATGTGGAGTAACGGATGATGACGGCATGAATAAAGGAAAGATGTCGTGACAGAGGAAGGTTGATGTTTCTCAGTAAAACAAGTTGAACTGTATGTAATGAATATGACAACATCAACAGAGTGAGAAAAATGAAGAGATGAAGAATATAAGCTTGAGAGAGCAGAAATGATGAAAAGAGTAGGTTGTACGAGAATCTAAGAGCATGAGAAGAACATAGGAAGAGTAGATGGAAAGAGACAATGAGTGGAGCCAAGCATGAACAGACAGAAGTAGAGAAGAATTGTAGAACAAAGAAGAAGTGGTAAGCATTGAAATGTCTATATTATTGTAAGGTATTATTCAAACAAAGTTTTATAATCAGTGAGTTAGGGTGGTGCTAGGGAGGACTATGGTCCTCTGTTATTCAATTTGGTGCTTGAATACTGGGATTTGTAGCTTCCATCAAGTTGTGTCTAGAAAACAGGGTGGCAGGGTGGTAATAGGCAAACTGAAGAGTTTTTTGTGTGCAAGTTGGTGCTTGTATAAGTGGAAGTAGGTGCTTCCACCTAGTTGGTGTTGGAGATCATAAGGAGAAATATGTTTCTTTCTAGTGGGTGCTAGAGAATCTGAGGGTTGGTGCTCTCTACAAGTTGCAACATGTTAAAGAAGAGGTTGTAGACTCATTTTGAGTTGGTGCTCAAAGACTGATGATGTACAAAACATAAAGGAATTCCTATCATTCTAAGAAGAAGAGGTTTTCTCCCTTAATGGGTTTCCTCATGAATATTTGTCTCTATGTATATCATATGTGTGATTGATGTTTACTATTTCTGCTGTTCATGACTTACATAATCTTGATGATCACTTGGAAAAGATTAATAATATTTTAATAGACTTAAAATTGATTAAGCATAGTAACAATTGATTCACCCCCCCCCTCTCAGTTGTCTTAGTAATTTCAACATATAATCACTAAGGTATCATTACTATATAACATAACACATATATTTAATTATTTAATTTGTTCCATGCCCACTATGTACTAACATAACACTGTCATAAAGCCAACACTGTAATCTCAGCAGGAAATAAGGAATGAGGGAGAATAATCCTAAAAGATACACTCGGTCCTAAGTCCGTTGAGAGATTACTGACTAGGCACAGAGGGAGGGGTGAAACATTCACTTAGCTAACCCAAAAATCAACCAGCAAACCTCTTCAACAAAAATGATTGAAATAATGCATGTAGCATCCCTTTGTGGCTGCTCTCTCTATCTATCAGGTAGAAATCAAATAAAAGGCAAGGACATGATGGTGGGGTTATAGAATTCCTACACAAACCTAAAAGTGCGCATCCCAAAACAAATCCAAATCTCGACAAATCCAATGCAAATCCCTTTCACCCTTGCTCCTATCAGTGGATTTGGGATAAAAGAAATAGATTATAGTTTAACTGAATTCATCGAGTTCCTCTTGTATGGAATTTAAGAAGACATAAGATCACCCCTTCCATCAATGGAAGACTCAGGACAACAATCATACATGAAACAACATGAGGGGTTTAGACAATCCAGGCAGTATGAACATGTGAAAAATTTCTCAAGCAATAACATTCATGGCGACTCACACAACAAAGGTTTTCTTTTGGTGGTTGGGAAGACAGACAGAGCTATATCGGACAGTCGACAATAATTAATCTAAATTGAAATTCAAGCTACGCATAGATGTTGGGCACACTTCCATCTTGGGGAGAAACGAAATTCAAACTGTGTATAGATACAAATAGTTGAAAAGCATAAACAGATTAAACAGTTTTCAGGAGTTGGGTGGGTGTAGCTTCTATGTGCCTGCAAATTAAATCATAAATAAAAACGTGACGCTCAATATAATCTGATTAAGGTGTAAATGTGGAAGGAACAATTATCTTAGCAATCAACGATGCCCAAATTAACAAGAATAAATTAAGGACGTGATGAGGAAAATGAGATTCACAAAACTCAAGAAGGGAAGGAGCCAATGGAACAGCAGGGCATTGTTCACACACAACGGCTATAAGGTAGTCATTTCCTATACCAAAGATTAATTATACTGAAATCCTACTACTCGAACTGAAAACTAACATACTACTAACAACAGAACATTCATTGAGGGTGTAATCAATAGTTTTATTTTTATTGCAGATTACAATATACCGAGATTTACCGAATCCATTGTTGCAATTATCATAATAATACATATGCCAGAAAACAAATGACAAGAAGATGTCATCAAACTACCACAACCATGCTAGTATAGTTTAATCACAATACAAATAAAAATTTTACTCGGAATACCGTGACCGACGATGATGAATCCGAGGTCATTGTTCGCGCTCGCACTCTGACCAGCTCCTACTTGCCAACCGATGAGACCTTATTGGTACCTCCCAGCCAACGCTAGGTGTACTCTTCTTCCCCATGATCCCCCTAAGCCATAAAGGGGACACACACACAATACCAAAGAATTCTAGCTCCCATCTCACCTCGCAAGGTCGAACTACCACTCATTACCCGAGCTGGGTATCCCAACTCACACAAGAGAAATCCATTCAAGATAAAATTCTGACAGCATAACCTTACGTAAACTGGAAGTGATCCATACTCCACCTTCGCCATCCTTTTTATAGAGTTTTCCTTAGTGATTAGTTTCCAAAACCCTCATTAGATTCTTTTTATTAAATTTAATTAGGATAAACCTCCATCGTACACATGTCAGCCAATCCCTTAGTTGCACCAGAAAATCAATTATTAATTATTTAAATTAGCCTATTTCCCTCACCCACCTAAAAGCGTTCTTAAAAATACAACTCGATGTCCCTTTATTCTCTTACATTTCTTAAATGACATACGCCTTACTTAAAGACTAATTGAGTTCACAAATAGAAAGTTCCAAATGCTAGATTCCCTACTAAGTTAGACATTCCCCTTTTTCTTCAAGTTTCCCATTTTCTTTAAGTTTCCTTTTTTCTTTAAGTTTCCCCCTTTTTTAACTAAGTTCAGAATTAACGATTTTAGCCAAAAACAACCATTTACTCCTTTTAATAATTAAACCTTCATTAAAAATTTTACTTTAATTATTAATGCTTGAATTTTCTTTACCCCCTTTTGTTACAATTCTATTTAGTTTTTTTTTTTGTTTTTGTTCACATATTCTACTTAGACCTGGGTTTTAAATTCACTAGGCTTGGTGATAGTTCTTAAGGGAAAAAATTGTTATTAAACTTCACTCATAGCATCATTCATTTTAAGGCCGACCAGGTCCTAAGGAGCATAGTTTTCTAGGCAATAGTTTTATTAACTTACCATATTTAAAATTGTGACGTGCCCTTCAGAACGCACTATGTGCTCCAAGGGTGCCACTCGCCTCCTTCCATTTTATTTGCGCAACGTTCCCTTCAAGATGCACTATGTGCTCCAAGGGTGCCACTCGTCTCTTGACTGAATTTGGTAGACGTCAAACCCCTGGAGTCAATACTTTGTCAAGTGATCTTGTGGGTGACTAAGGGCCTCTAAGGAATAAGGGCCCTGCCTTATTGCGCACCCTTTAGAATCATCGTGAGCGATTGTCACAATATGTTCTCATGACATCGCGGATCTCTCGAATTAGGTAATCGTTAACCTACAGTTCAAGCCACGACGGGGGTGCTAGTAGGTTGTGGCAGAGATGCTTCCACACCTCTCCCTCAATGTCTCTAGTTGTCGTGAGTGACCCCTTTACTCCAAATGTGAGTTTGATTGGCAAGCTATCATCAACTTGCATCCATCAACTAAACATGTTAGCTATGACAATCAACATCATAATATCTAGTCATACATCACATCTGTAATATCAAAAACATTCAAACCATAAGAGTCCCCTCCCTGAATCGATTCGGAGTCCAAGGAGATCCATCGATTCCATCAACATCCTCTAACGTCCAAAGTTCTGCACACTCAGGAGAACCCATTCAATAGCACATGTCGATGTAAATATAGAGAAAATAACATATCATCATATCCACAACATCTCATAATCATAATCAAAACAACCAATCGTATAATGAACCAGATCACTTGCAAGCAAGTGTCCTCAAAGAATAAGTCTTCTCAATGCGTGCAAGAGAGGGATGTTATAGTGAAGTTTGGGGTTGCAATATATCTAGAGAATCTTGGAGAAAGACATAACATATCCAAAAGAATTTTATAACTTATAATCTCAAAACTAAGGGAAATACATCATATCCTATCCTCCTCATAGAAATAATCATTTCCCCCATTGAGAGCATTTCTATGATTAGATACCCAACTTACAAGAACATGATAAACAACATGGATGGCAAGAGGCTCCCCAAAATTGCTTCAAACTCTGGCCAAAACCACTAGTGTCTCAAAAGGGGATGGCATAAAGATGTCAAATCTTGGATAAATCATTGGGTAATATAAGAAGAAACCATCATGTAGAATATCGATAATATTACAAATATTATCACTTCTAAATTTAAGGAGAATATGTGGTGTGATAAAGAATTAGTGGATAAAAGGAAATTGAGATATTACAAGGAGGTGGTTAACCCTAATTTAGAATATCAAAAGTACCTCTCAGTTTTGAGTAGTGCAAAGAAGAAAACCAACATTTCTAAAATAAGAAAACTCTCACGAGCTACATAATGAAACTGAGCATTGGGAAATTCCCAAAACATCGTGGGATGAAAGAATCTGTCATCATTGTGACACTAAGAGGGTATAAGATAAAAATCACTTCCTCTTAGATTTATCTCCCTATACCCATATTAGATTCCAATTTAAAAATATTTTCCACATTACAAACCTTCCTAACCTCTGAAGCCATAAAAACTATGGTGATCTTGGAACGCTTCTCTCAATGCTCTCTTAGCATAGAAATACAATTTTAAAGAAATCAGAGTAATCTCTTACCTTCTTAAGGTCTAATAGACCAATTGGTCTCAGTGGACGTTAATCATCATCATCATCATCATCATCATATGAATTGGCGAACAAAACTATAACTCATTTTTTTTCTTTTGAACTCATCTACATTACTTAAAAATTATAAATAAATTCCAAAAATAATATAAAATTTAATGTTTTTTTTAACCTTTTTTTTTTTAATTCTCTTTTTTATATGCTCTTGGAATAATGGAATGTTGAGTTATCTAAAATCATTAACTATATGAATTATTTTTTTATTTTTTTTTATGATCGAGTAATAATATTTTCTCTAAAATTTTATGGGCATTGTTACAATCCAAATCTTATTTTGAAATACATATCAAAGAATATCCAACTATGTGTTGAATGGAATGTGGTTTCTTCACATGATTTTCATATATCATCCTAGATTCATCTTAACTTTGGATTTATAAAGTGTCAAGAGGGATTGAATCTCTCAAGTAGAGTGCAAAACTTGAGGAAAGGTTAGCACCTCAAGAGATTTGATCCCTCTCAGTGCTTGATAGATCCGAGGTTAATATGGATCTAGGCTAGTTTCAGTCACGGGCTTTCACAAAACATTTGTAGATTATCAACATTGTGTCTATGTATATGTCTAAGATTAATCTGAACATTTGAAATTTACCCACTTTCCTCAATTGGTTGAAAGTATATAGATTATTATCGAGAAGGATCAATGTCAATATATCTTCTTTAGTTTTTAGTATATCAACACAATTTGTAGATGAACAAAATTATGTTTATGTATATCTCTAGGATTAGTCCGATCATTTGAATTTTACTCACTTTCCTCAATTGATTAAAAGTATAGAGAATATTATCAAGAAGAATCAATGCCAAACTATCTTCTTCAGTTTTTACTATAGTGACACAATTTGTAGATGAGAAAAATTATGTATATGTATATTTCTGAGATGAATCTAATCATTTTAAATTTACTTATTTTCACCATTTTATGGAGAACATAGATAGTATTATTTAGAAGTATAATTCAAGAGTTATGAGGAATAAGTTGAATAGAAATAAAGTAACAATGTTGAATGATGAAAAATGTAAACTAAAATCAATGCATGCACAATGAAACCAATGCATTGATTTCAATGTACGTGCTAGTTTCTAGATGCGTTGATTTCAATGTGCATGCCAATTTCTAATGCATTGATTTCAATGTACATGTCAATTTTTAGATGTGTTGATTTTAGTGTACATGTCAATTTATAATGCATTGATTCGAGTGTACATATCAATTTCTATTTCTATTCAATATACATATAAATAATTGTTGATTTTAGTGTACATGTCAATTCTTAATGCATTGATTTCAATGTACATGTCAATTTCAATTTCAATTTCTATTTATGTGTCAATTTCTATTTCTATTTCAATGTCAATGCCAATTTCTATTTATATTTCTATTCAATTTCTAATGCATTAATTTCAGTGTACATGTCAATTTCTAGATACATTGATTTCAGTGTACATGTTAATTTCTATTTCTATTCAATTTATAACACATTCATGTCAGTGTATATATCAATTTCTATTTCTATTTCTATTTATATTCAATTTTTAAAGCATTGATTTCAGTGTACATGTTAGTTTAAATTTATATTCAAATTTTATTTCTTTTCAATGTCAATTTCTATTTCTATTTCTATTTCTATTTCTATTTCTATTTCATTTCTATTTCTATTTCTATTTCTATTTCTATTTCATTTCTATTTCTATTTCTATTTCAATATCAATTCCAATATCCATTTATATTGTATTTATATTTATATTTCAAGCAAAAGGTCCCTGGATGTGTCAGGAAATGAAAGACACTTCCACACTAATCCTAGCAGAAGAGAAGAAGAATTTAATCAAGAATGTAAATGAAACAAGCAATCACACAGTACACCGAGATTTTACCCTGGAACCCTTAACTAGGAGAAACCAACATTCCTTTGAGTGTTTTTCTCTTTTTTTGTCTTATTCAATCTAAATAAAATTTTATATGTCTAACCTTGATCCACACCTAAGACACAGTTGACATCATGCCCTCTTTCCTACGCAAGAACAACCTTGTAGCCAATTCGACTTACATATGCATGACCAACAACCTACAAATACACATGCATTTACCTTCATAAGTGCATTCTACAATTAAAACATTAGTCTTTACGGCCTTACAAAACACCTCTTTATAGGATTTACAAGAGAAAAAAACCCTAAATATTGGTGCCCAAAAAAAGTTACAGATCCATGCATATCATTGGCTACAAATCCCGCAAATATCAGGATTTTGTTACTGTCGACTTCAAGTCAGATTACCAGTCGATCCTTCATTTGGTATCTAGTCGGTCGTCTAACACCCTCACTTCAACCTCTTTTTGATTGAATTTTCATTGATATCTTTGACTTTGAATTTCCTGGTCAACTTCATCGACCTTCAACTTGCTTTCAATCCACCTCGACTTGAATTTCAATGCAAATAATATAACAACCCAATATTCTCCCACCTGTTGTCTTCTTTGTTGAAGTAGGAGATTCCTAAAATTTTGTTCACAGACTGAGGGCAACAATGTCCATTGCCTCTCTGCACCAAGAGAACTTCACAAAACTCACAGACTCGGTCAACAAGTCTGCTATGTTTTCTAATGTGTCTATTTTATCTAGTAGCACCTTGTTACTTTCCACCATATCTCTTACAAAATGGTATTGTACATCAATGTTCTTAGTCTTTGAATGCTAATCAGGGTTCTTTTCTAGAAATATTGTGCTTTGAATGTCACAACTCACCTTCATAGCTCTCTGCTCAAACCCGATTCTTGAACACAACCTTTAAAGCCATATCACTTTTTTTCTTCCATGAGTAGTCGCCATGTATTCAATTTTTGTTGTTGAAAAGGCTACGAATTTATATCACTTGCTCATCCAACTTATTGCTCCACCAAACATTTTGAATACATATCCATCGGTCGACCTCTGTCGATCTATATCTCCATCCTAGTCAGCATTGACAAAGCCATGTACATCTACTTTACCACTGTCACCTTCAGGTGTTCCTTGGTAGTATGCAACATAGTCCTTCGTGCCACACAAATACCTGGATACTCTCTTGAAAACTATCCAATTCTCTTTTCTAGGTGTCAACATGTACCTTCTCAAAACTCCCACTACATGGGCAATGTCTGGTCAGTGCAGAGCATCGCATACATTAGATTACCAACAACACTTGCATAGGGAACATGTGCCATGTCCTCTATTTCTTCTGGTGTCTTTGGACACTATTCAACAAAAATCCTTGCTCCCACTAGAATTTGCACCTTCACTGGTTTGTAATATTGCATGTTGAATTGTTTCAGAACTGCTTCAATATACTTCATCTAATTCAACCATATATTTCTCGTGGCTCTATCTCTCTTAATCTCCATTTCCATTTTGAATTTAGTTGCACCGAGATCCTTCATGTCGAACTTGGAGGATATTCTTCTTCACCTCCTTTATTGTGTCCATGTTTTTACCAATCAACAAAACGTCATCGAAATACAAAGATACATATATGGAACACCCACCTTCTTCCTTGGAATATATGCAGTGATCATCTTTGCTTCTCACAAATCCCAAACTAAGGATGTGTGTGTCAAACTTCTGGTACCACATCCTTGGCGATTTATTTAGACCATAAATGGATATTTTTATTTTGCACACCAACTCTTGCTTGCCCTTTACTAAAAAATCCTTCAAGTTATTTCATGTAGATTTATTCTTCTAGATCCCCATGTGGGAAAAAATCTCATTGAAGTCGACTCTCTTGACTTAGGAATAACCTTTCACTACTAGTCGAGCTTTGAACTTCTCGACTTGTCCTGCAACATTCATCTTCTTCTTGAATACCCACTTGCTACCAACATGATTTCTTCCACTATGTAACTTGACTAAATCACATGTCTCATTCTTGTACAAGGATTCCATCTCTTCGACCATGGAATCCTTACATATTTTACCATCTGCTGAGTTGATTGCCTCATCGATTGACTTAGGCTCATCATCAATGGAAATTAACACGAATGTGGAATGGAATTTTGGAAGACTGTACCTCTCAATTGGTTTTCTTATTCTTTCTAACCTCCTTACCACTAGATTTAGTTTCTCCACCTCTTCCTTAGATTCAGTCGACTCATCTAAATCATCTTCTTCATTCCTTAGTTTAAACCACACTGTATCAAAACTATTCTCGGTATGAAAAAATTCCTCACGCTTGCATTTACCTCCGACTTCTTTGAATACCACATATCGACTGTACATTGTTCCCCTTGATGAAAGATCCCATATCTTGTATCCTTTCATCCCATCTTTATATCCAATGAAAATTCATTTGACTACCTTCTTGTCCAACTTGCTCCTCTTTTCCATGGGAAAATGCATAAATGCATCACAAAAAAATACTTTGAGATGTGCCACCAAAGGATTCTTACCAGACCATACCTCATTTGGAGTTGTTTCAACAAGCACCGACGAATGAGACATATTTACCAGATATATTGTAGTCGCAAATACCTCCACCCAAAATTCTTGTGCGAGCCTAACACCACTGAGCATGCTCCTTGCCTTATCCATTAATTTTCCATTCATTCTCTCAAAAAATACATTTTGTTGTGGGTTATATGGTGTGGTATTTTGGCATGATATGCCATACTACTTATAGAACAAATCAAATTCCTATCGACATAACTCACCACCATTGTCAGTCCTCATCACTTTAATCCTCTTTTCTGTTTGGTTTTCCACAAGATCTTTAAACTCCTTAAATCTCTCAAAAACCTATGAATTCTTCTTTAGGAAATATATCCATGTCTTCCTGGAAAAATAATCTATGGATACATAATATAGGGATCCATCGAGTGAAAGAACTGTAACCGGGCCAAACAAGTTGGATTACTAAGAGGGGGGAGTGAATTAGTAATAGAGAAATTTAATCCTTTTTCACCATAAAATTCAAGTGTTATATCAATGTAGCATTATCATTCAATAGTTGCAGAGTAAATAAAAAATGAACAAATAAGCAATCATACACATACACAATACACTAGTGTTTTACGTGGAAACCCAAAGTGAGAGAAAACCACGAAATTCTTTTTCTTAAATGTCTTTAAAAATTACATTCATTGGAAGCACCAACTTCCTTTGTTTTCTAGCTGCAACTAGAAGGAGGCTCCAACCCCCTAGTTTCTCAGGCTACAACCCGATGGAAGCTCCAACTCCCCAATTCTCTGGCTACAACCAAAAGGAGGCTCCAACCCCTCATTTTCTCAGGATACAACCTGAAGGAAGCTCCTACTCCCCAATTCTCTGGCTACAACCAGAAGGAGGCTCCAACCCCCTAGTTTCTCAAGCTACAACCTGAAGGAAGTTCCAACTCCCCAATTGTCTTGCTACAACTAGAAGGAGGCTCCAACACCCTATGTTTTCCGACTACAACTGGAAGGTGGCTACAACCACTTGTCCTTTCCCCATCCAACTGCACTAACATAGAAGTAGAATGATGGAACCATTGTCACACTATCACTGTGAGATATACTATTGTAAACTTGTACCAATAGACCTGCACCAAACAAATTGTACCAATAACCGAACCATGCATCAACCATGCATCAACCTATACCTCAACCTGTAATCGACCTATACCATAAACAAGTGCATCAACCATGCACCAAACCTGTACAACTAACATGTCACAAAAACCTATCCAAACAACCTATCTCATCAATATTATCAACCAAATCAGATCTACTCACCAAGACAACTCTCAAACATGTGCATCAACCAAGCATAACACAACAACTCATAATCATCACCAAGATCAATATGTGCTTCTAATAATATACCACTACAAGTATGCTACATCATCCATAAACCATGTGTAAACAAAATTACTAACAATTTCCTCCAACCATGTACCAAGTATGTACCAATCATGTCTCAACTACTCATCAATTATGACTCATCAAGATGTACCAACATCATCAACTATACACCTCATGTATGTTCCAAGTCATCAACTATTTATCTCAACCATGTACCCGACATGTAACTTAACCAAAAGCCCTCATCAATTTCATCATCCAAATATGATTTGTAACTTTGTAATAGACCTACTGTATAAGATCACATACTTGCAAACAGTGCTTAACTTTAACAACAAGAGACTAGAATTTTCATCAAACTTTACTTTAGTCTCACATGACTATTTTTAGATTAGTCAACAACCCTAACTTGAAATAATCATAACTATGTACCTGTAATGAATAAATATCTAAAAATGATATACAATGTTATTCAATGTCTTTTATGCAATTCCTCCAGACTTCACTACTTGGAACCTCTCAGAAAATGTGTTATAGCAAAAATGGCATACCTTGTTGAATTATGGCTTATTCTAGAGAGCGAACTTGTAGAGCATGCACCGCATGAAATATTTGTTGTATGGATATGAAAATTGTACACCCAATACTAAATATTGTACTATAACCAATAAATTTTGTCTTACTAAATTTGGATCTTTGATGAAGAAGTTATGACATTTTTACCCGAAACACATGTTTTAGACTAGTTTTAGGACTAGTCACAAACCCTATTTTCCACGGCATGTAACTCCAAAAATAAAATGACCCACAAGATGGAATTTGTATCACATATACTTGGATATGTTTCCTCAATGGACTCCCAATTTCATGGTTTGAATCACTATAGAAAAAAATTTAATTCTAAAATGGTGAGATGACTTGTAAATAACATACCTTAGAAAGCATCATCAAAAGAATTTATCCTCCCTTGAATTTTAGCCTTCTTTACTTCACCTCCCCTATGAAATTCGACTTAGATATCCTTTGGTTACCTTAGTCACCTGTAGATATTCAATATTCTCAAGTGTGATTAAAATGAGAGAGCCTTGCCTCTTATTTATACTTTCATGTAGCTTCCTCAAGGGGTTACCTTTTAACCATCTTAACCCACTTTCCTTATTTTAGGGTTAACCCACTTCTAATTTCTTCATTAAATTTATTATTTAAAAAAATTATTTTGTATTCAATTTGACTTATAGTACACTCATCACTTCCCTTTATTATTTATCTTCTAAAATCTCTTAAACCAGTTTGACTACTTTGACCTTTTGGGGCTTCTAGATGACTCATGAGGGTTATCCAACTTCACATGGACATAACTCTCTAACCATGAGGATTTATGTGAAGTTACACATACCATTGGAAATGGAATGACATGTACTATCCATATAGAATAGTATTTTATGAAAATATATCAAAACCCATACCATTATCCATCAAACAAACGTGGGTCCATTACCCAAACTTTAGTTCTCCAACTTCTCATGGCCATAACCCTCTAACCGTGAGGAGTTATGTGACGTTTCACATACCACTGGAAATGGAATGACATGTACTATCCATCTAGAATAGTATTACCTTCAAATATATTAAAACTCATATCATTATACATGAAACATCCTTGGGTCCATTACCCAAACCTTTGTGTTATCGGAATTCGTTATTGGAATTTCTCCAAGGGTTGAAATAAATCACTAAGGGTTGAAATCAATCTACAATATCACTCTATAATGGTTGACATCAATGAAAACCAACAATCCATACCAATTTTCCATCAACGTAATCCAACTGTCTAACAATATCCCCCTTTTGTATTGATGGCAACACTTAATCATGATAACATTCATGCTTATTCTCCTCATCAATGTTTCTATCTCTCACCCTTTGAAATGAATGGAAAAGGGTTTCTTCCTTTGAGGCTGCTCCCCCTGACTGAACTCTCCTTAGGTTTTCTCCCCTTATCTACATGCCTTTGATTTTTCTTTGTGTTTATGATCCTTTGATTACTCTCTCTCCCTTCATATGAATAATATCTCCCCCTTTGACAAAGGGTATCACTCTAAATTCATATCGCTCATTCTTCCCTTATGACAACTGCTCCCCTTGGAAACATGACTCTATGCTCTCTCTCCAAGCATTTACCTCTGCATATGATAAATCTCTCCCCCTTTATCATCAATGGCAAAGGTATATTTCCATCTGGTGTTACTCCCCCTAACTAAATTGTCCGTGGGGATACTCCCCCTCACTAAACTCTTCCTGAAATTGATATCCCAACCTGAATTTTCATATTTATGGTGCTTCCTCGTGTAGATCTAAGACATATAAGATAAGCATTCAAACAAATTCATTTTGGAGTAGAAATTAATCTGTGTCTCTAGCGAAGATACTCAAAGGATTCTACTGGAAGCAGTTTTGTAAAGATGCCTGCCACTTGTTCTTTTGTTCCCACATATTCAACTCTGATGTTCTTCTTTGCAACCTGTTCCCGTAGAAAGTGATACTTTATTGGAATGTTCTTTGTATTGGAGTGCATCACCGAGTTCTTTGAGATATTGATGGTTCTTGTATTATCACAATAGATTGGAATGGGATCATCATACTCAACCTGTATATCTGTCAAAGTTTTGTTCATCCATAAAACCTGTGTACAACATGTTATGTTTCAATATACTCTGCCTTTGTTGTAGATAAGGATAATTATGATTGTTTCTTTCTTAGCCAAGATGCTAAACACTCACCCAAGTAGAATGTTGCTCCACTGGTGCTTCGTCGGCCATCAATGCAACCTTCCCAATTTGCATCTGTGTTAGGCAATAAGTGATAGATCCTTTCCTTTTGGATACCATAATCCAAACTCTTATGTTCCTTCGAGATATCTGAAAATCCTCTTCACTGCTAATACATGTGATTCTTTTGGTGCTGTTTAAAATCGTGCCACCTGTACAACTTCCTGCATTACATCTGGTCTGGATGGTGTCACATATAGTAAGATACCAATCATTGACTTGTATTACCTCTGGTTTGTAGACTTTGAATCATCATGTTTTCTCAACTTGCAACTGGTTTGCATAGGAGTGGTAACTGGTTTCCAATCTTCCATTCCGAACCTCTTTAGCATTTCTTTGATATACTTAGTTTGAGAAATAAAAATTCTTTGGTTGCTTTGACATATCCGAAGACCCAAAAAAGAGGATATTCCTCCAAGTAATGAAATTTTAAATTCATTCTGCGTATCCTTTGCAAATTTATGGCTTAACCTGTCATTAGTACTTCCAAAACAATATCATCAACATAAATTTCAATTAATAAAATACTACCTTGAGTTACCTTGATGTAGAGGTTGTTGTCTACTCTTCCTTTCCATAGTTCGTAGGGAGTTTTGTCATTGTTGTTTATAAACATTACTCTATTTTGAATGTGAACTGTTGTATGCACTGCATGTGTCCAAAAAATATCTGTCAATTTGGAATCCATTAGCATTATTCGAGTGGCCCATTTCCGGTGTAATTATCATTCATTATGATAATTCTCCATTGTCTCTGAACCACTCCCTGAACCAATCTATGAATCCATGCTCTCGTCCACTATCATATATTTGTCCAAACCTACTAATTGCTCTTACGAATCCATCTCTATCCATATTGTCCAAGACTCTACTTGTGCAACTGTCCATAATGATGACCCATTTATCACTATACTATCATGAAGCCTTAATTAATCTATCAAATTGTACTTCTGCTAACTAACTACTTTGAATCTATCTTCTCAAACTATGCAAGCTGCTCGAAGGATGGTTTTTTGTTCTATCACAGCTATTGCATAGACTCCCCCTATCTAATATTCATATTACTTGGGAGTCTCTAAGTCAGATGGCTCAGAAAAATTCATGCTCTGATGTGTATTCATCATCATCTTCATTGGTAGATTCATTATCTCTCTGACCTCTGACTTCTTTCTTTCTATCGATTCATATTTCACCATAATGCATGAAAGTACAATCTCTTGAACTTGTTCCTTATTTACTGTAAAAACCCTCGTTGTTACGACAACAAATCTGATAACAGGTGCAAATTGTTTTTTGTGTTTAAGGTGTGTGCGCACGTGTAGAAGTAACAGACACTCTAGACTCTATGTTGCCACTTGACGACCAACAAGACACAACCACGATGAACATAAAAAAAGACAACAATGACGAGTGACAAGTAACTGCATGCATAACGACGATCACACGATGATAAGTAGAACTGACTACCCGTCGTCCTACCCTGCAATGGTTAGGAACTCCAAGACACATAAGCAACGCTCAAGCCCAGGTTCCCATCGATTTTAACCATTTAAGGTCTCNTTTAAGAACAACACCCTTCCCTTACTAACTCAGAATAATTCTATTGTGCTTAATTCAAGAACATTTCAACATGTAAGTTCGTCCTCAACAATAGACCTTACAATTCCATTATCATGAACTAATAGACGCATTAACTTTATATCACATTGACTTTGTGCAATAACAGGCACCTTCATCAATAGGTGACCTCCATAAAAATACAGCTATATTAACTTTTTCATAATGACAACCCATGGTATAACTTAAATCAACTAACCTAACAATAATCCAACACATTAACTCTACCATATCCTTACCACGATGACAACACCATTGCATAGTTAAAATCAAATAACCTAACAATAATCCCTTCATTGAACTACCTTATCTTTACCACAATTGCCATACTTGAACGCTAGCTTTAACATGAGCATATTGTAAATTTAATAATAGCCATCCTAAT
>JASDQU011443111.1:22018-43386 GCA_032191745.1 Picea mariana | reverse complement strand
TAAGGAGTGCAAAGGTGATCTTTTCTTTGTTGGAAAAATTGTGAATAGAGAAATAACCTTCCAGCAGAGTTAACCATTTTTATAGGGCTTTTGCATCTATCTGTCCTTCAAATATAGGAATATCAAAATTAACTTGTACCTTGAAAGGCGAGGTGCCTCCAAAGTGGTCGCTTGATGAAGATGCGCCTGATGCTATCGATGGGCATTGAAGGATGTGGGAAGAATTCTCCATCATTTCGTCCCTCTGTCACGTGAGAGCTTGCTCAAGCAATAGATTGATAGGATCGTCTGCTCTGTCATTTTTCTTTTCTCTGCCATTGAGGGTTTCTTGGGTGTGCGAGATCGATTGTCTTCAAGAGAGATAATCTCAAGACCCAACTTTCTATACTCGGACCTCGTCGGGGACATGCACTGAAAAAAACGATCAAGAGAGGCCTTCTCTGATACCACTGATCCAGATTATTTTCGGCATGAAATAAGAGTGGAGATATAATAAAGAAATGCACAGAGATATTGCAGATATTCAATAATATAACAAAAATGTATTAGAGATGCAACACAGATATATAGTAATATACGATTTCTATTAATCATAGAAATGTATAGAGACTGTAAAAATACAGAGTGAAAGACTCGCTAGAATGGTGGCAGCTTATCTCTGAGAATATATGTGACGTCTACTCGCATTCGCAAGAAGATGATTACAATAAGGCTCTGAAGTCCTTTTTACAATAAGCAGGAATGCCAAAAACCCAAGACATCCAAAAACCTAACCCTGGGAGATGAAGCGCCAAAAGTCACATGGGCCCCGATTTGGTAAGTGAGTACATCAACTTCTCAGGGTCGTAACTTTTGCATACGATCTCTGTTTTAGGTGTGTGATAGATCGTTGGAGAGGTATTGTCGAAAATATTAATTTTGGGGGATAAATCATGCCTTTAGTTATTATTGAGAACCTCGATCTCGAAAAACCTTCATTTAGGCCCTCAAAATGGCCCTGGAAGTTAAAACCTGCTAAAAATAGTAAATTGCCAAATTGCCAGAAAGTTGTTTTGAGCCAGTTGGAAAAGGTGGGTGGCCACTGATATCCACCTAGATCAAAACTGATCAAAACTACATCACCATCCAACTATAACAACTTGAATGGATCCTCCATGCCCGATCCATTCAGTGTATGAGGGGAAAAGATCACAAGGAAGCTGACTAAAACTCGTCACGATACCGTTGCAATCAAACCTACATTACAACAACATAACAACCCTCGACTTCATCCTCCATGCCCGAGTGTTTTAGAAATTTTTTTACAAAGAGATGAAAAGAGGTTGACTTCTATTAATATGAAAGTCTCAAATCTGATACATAACTAGATAACAGTTATGGCATCAAAACATTACAAAATAGGGAGCTCTTCACAACCAGTTGACAATGCTTAACAAAATATTAAAACTATCTATTTATACTTAGAATAATTATCCACCACCAAGAGTGTGACCTGGCCACTACAATCAAATATTTGCGTCAGTGGTTTCTTCTGTCAGATTGTGCATATATCCCTTTTGTCAGACATGATCACAGATCGACATGGGTCTGTAGGGAAATCTGCTCACAGGGGTACCACATGCTAACGGTTCAATCTCCATGACCAAACTTTCCATACCTTTTGTTTATGGGGTGAGTCAAGGTTTCAATGACCAAACCTACCCTTCATTTAGTGCTTTTCCTCATAGAATGAACGAGACTTAATGCTCAGGGGGTGGCCACATGCCAAGGCTATAAGGGTGCCACATGTATGTGTTGATGGCTGCCACATATATGGTTCTTCCGGGATCGAGGGTAGCTCCCCTTCCTTTGGATCCTTCTTAAATTTGACCTAGGGCCATGACTCTATGTGAATGCACATTTATGGGTGCATACAAGGGTGGTTTGAAATAAAACCACTTTTTCCCCCACAATTTACCATGAACCGCCATGTGTCCCTTTCTCCAAACAGTGGTTCGAATTGCGGCCCGACTTTAAAATTTTAAAAATCACACAACTTCTAACCCTGCAATGGAGCATGACAATCGATCTTATGGTCTGAGATGAGGCTTCCTGATCATCAACCCAACTCTATCATTCCTAATATCGATGAATCATATTTTCCTTTTTCAAATCGATGGTTGAGACTTACTCTAGGCCTTCGAGCTTCAAGAAAAAGAAGACTCAAACTTACTTTCTCTCGAAGAAAAAAATCTGAAGCTAAGGATTTGACGATGTGTGGTCTCCATGGATCAATGAATCAGATCAACTTTGGATATTTTTCCACTTCGGGACTTCGAGTACTTCAGCCACTTCAAGCTTCAGCCCTTCGGGACTTTGCAATGTTGTTCATTTTAAAAATCTCGAAGTAAAACTCATGAAGAGATATATTTGATGACACGTGGCTCCTAGATTTGAACAACCGAGATCCTCTTTGGGACTTTTATCATTTTGGGACTTCGACTCTATACTTCGTGCAATTCTGAAACTATGAATACCCAGGGGTCGCTAATCTGATCCTCACAAGGGATATCTACCGTCACAAAACTAAGATCGCCTATTTGTATTTTAAGCTTGAAATGAGTTGCTCTGCATGCTATGTTTGGATGCTTCTTGTGCACACCATGAACTTGGATGAACTTCTTCCCTTGAAAACTATATGTGATAAGAAGTTCAATTCAAGATCCTGCATAGGATTGCAACTTTGTCCCATAAATTGATGGAGAAGGTACAATTGTTGAGTAGATGATCTATGGATTACTCGTTATTGGTACAAAGTACACATGTCAAAGGGCCATAAAATCTTGTTTTGAGGATCTTGTCCCAGGTGAGGATACACATGTGGAGAACCTTCTAGATAAAGATTGAGATCTTTGGCTAAGTCCTTAGAGCCCAGAGCTTGGCCTAGTCTGGGTATGGAGGATCAGGCATGGGGGGAATGAGGATTTTGTAATCCTCTTTAATGGTGAAGGTTTCCCTTGGCATGTATCCACATACGAGCATATCATTGTCCTGATTGATTCTAATTTTTTGGTTACTCACATCTTGCATGATTTGAGTTTTGGTTTCTGGATGCAGATGAGAAAGAGAAGTGTGGAGTGGTAGGAATATCCTAAAGTGATGCGTGTCTGTTATGTGGCAGTATTCATTAAAATTAGTGTTGCCTTGAGGTGGAAGGTTATGTTTCCTTTATAACCTTGGAAGTTGTTGTCAATAATCCGACTAGAAGTTTGCTAGGGCCCCATTTCTGATTTCCCATAAACTATGTTGTTCGATGAGTTGGAATTGATTTTTCACCGAGTTCCAAATGAGAGAGCCTTGAGTGGTAGGGATGAAGTGGATAAGGTTGTGGGGGTCCTAGTTTGTGGCATATTTTCCATGCCAGAGTTGAACCCAAGGGGTGGATGTGTTGGATATCCAAATCCACCATGTTTCGAGGTTAAGGGTTTCATTTCTTTTTGTAGGGTCCCTGAGGCTGAGGCCACCCATATTCTTTGGTAAGTAGAGGGTGTCCCATTTGACGAGAGACAATTTGTGAGTGTTGTTGTCCCCACTCCAGATAATTGTTGATGTTTGGACAACATCGGGAAAACATTCTCTAAAGATAATAATTAATAATATAATTATTGATTATTAAATATAGTATATAATAAGTAAATGATAATAATAAATAGTTATTGATTATTCAATGGAGGCATCTTTTCATGGATGATCACCTTATGTTCCCTATATATGGAACACTCATTATTTTAATAATATATCGAATATCTCTCATATCTCATATGAATAACAAAACCAACATGGTATCAGAACTAGACTGGGCTTGACTCCTTCATAGGAGAGCCTAGGAAAATGAGGGTAGACTCAATGTTGGGAGTGTTAAATTTATGGGGTTGTTAAAATATTTATATGCAACATCATTGAACTCTATATTTAATTTCTAATGGTAGGAAGGGTGCCTACTCACCTGCAAACACTAGAATATTTTGAGGGCGACACCCTACGCAGATTGTTTGGTTGTGGTGAGCACTGAAAACATACTCATGGGAAATCAACAAAGCCTTAACGTATCCACTACTGTCTTCGAGGCAATCATATTCGTGAAAGGTGGGGTGTTTCCATACAAGAATGATTTCTCTCTCTAAGCTAGTGTAAAGAAAGTCGTCACCAGACAAAGCGAGTGTGTATACGTGGTCATCTTGTCTTACCATGGTAGCGATGCATCCATAGGATCTGCCATCTAGCAAGGTCGTCAAGATGGGAGAGTGCAAAGGAAACATTAATTTCCATGGGGAAGGACACACCAACACATTTCTCCACAGTGACATCGCGTAGGGTGAAGCGGGACTAAATCTTGTCAGGGAAAAGGTTTCCACTGATAGAAAGATGTACCTCGACTTCATACCTGATATGTTGTTCAGGCCAAATCTCTCTTCTGGTGAACGATTGTTGGTTGAAGACAGAGTAGGACTTGATTGCAGAAAACCCTTGAGCCTGGTTTTTCCAGCTTTCGGAGAATCCCCCATCTTCGTTGAAAATTCCTCGATGCACTTGGATCCTTCTGTGAGTCCAATATTGATCTCTCAAACATCGAAACTACAATGAGATAACCTTTGTTCTAAAACCCGAAACAAACTAAACAGTAATGCGAAACTAGCCATTCGAATTTGGAACAACAAGAATATGTAGGCATGCGAACAATATATAGACATCTGATAAACCACTGACCAAATTCAATCCAACCACTGCTGAAACCTTCGAAGAAAAGTTTTAATGTGTGTGTAATATATGAAACAAACAAAGGAAGAATTTAAATATCATATTAGATTTCTTGAATGAACAGTGCCATACAATTCAGGACTAGCCAAGCAGTCTGGAGGGAACGTCCACGAGAAAAGTGGTGGAGCATGAACATTTCTTTGGATAATACAAAACATAGAGAACCTACTCTTCAGTCGAGGGATCTTTTCTTAAAATGATGAGACACTACGTTAGGAGCCTTTAGTGCAAATTCAACAAAGAGGAAAGATGTAAACCTGACAAGACACATGGCAGAAGAATATCCAATCACATATCTGTTGTGGGGGCTTATCCTACATGAGTTGATCCATGAGATGTTGAAGTTTTTTGTTTTAGCTTCCTGAGATATTGGTTTCATGAGGGAACTTCGATATATCAAGTATGGTCGAAGATGACTTAGCATGATCAAAATTTACCTATGTCTTTGTGCGCAAAGGCATTCATGACTGTAGTGTATGTTTAGAACAAAATTCCTCATAATACTTTGAGGAACATGACGCCTGAAGAGGTCTTCACTAGAGTGAAGCCTGAGGTTGGACACTTCAGGATATTTGCGGTGTCCAATATACATTCATGTACCCAAGGAGAAAAGTATCAAGTTAAACACTTTAGGTAGAAATGGTACATTTGTGGTGTACAATGATTCTTCGAATGCATACCATATCTACATCCTTGGCCAGAGATAAATTGAGGTGAGAAGACATGTTACCTTTGAGGAGGAGGTAGCCTTCATGAGATCTAGAGGATCTCACATGGATATTGATAGTGATAAAAAATAAGAGATGGTTCCTTCTCCCCCCCACCCTCCAACATTTCATAGGGAGACAGTTGAGCCTATTGATCCCATTGATCCTATACCTCCAGTTGATGTTCCCAGAGATATTACAGTAGGCTAGAAGAGACCTACATGGGATCTTCAGACTCTGCAGGAGGCAAAAGGACATGCATCTTCTCATGGTACCTTTCGAGAGAGAAAGAGACCTTAGAGATATTCATGCTATGCAACAACTATGAGCCACATCATTCATTTTAAGCCTTCATGTTATGAGGAGGCAACTAGTCATCCAGTATGGAGAGATGTCATGATGGAGGAGTATCAATCCATCATGAAGAATGATGTGTGGGATATTGTTTCGAGACCTAAAGGGAAGTCTGTAGTGACTTCCAAATGGATCTACAAGATCAAACATATAGTTCGTGGGAGCATCGAGAGGCACAAAATGAGATTTTTTGCTAGAGGATTCTCTCAGGTGGAGGGAATAGATTATGAGGAGACATTTTATCTTGTTGCTCGATACACTTCTATCCATACAATTATTGCCCTCGCAGCATGCATGGATGTGAAGACAACCTTTCTCAATGGAGAGATTGAGGAAGAAATATACATCGAGTAGCCAGATGGTTTCTTCATACATGAGAAGGAGTCTCATGTGTATAGGTTGAAGAAGGCCCTATATGGACTGAAGCAGGCACCTGGAGCTTGGTATGCAAGGATTGATGGACACCTAATGAGTTTGGGCTTCAACAAAAGTGTTGTTGATCCCAACCTACACTACAAGACTGTTAATGGTGAGGCCTTGATTCTGGTCTGCTACGTTGATGATTTATTCCTCACCGGTAAAGAGAGCCTTATTATTCAATGCAAGTATGCGTTGGCCTCTGAGTTCGAGATAAAGGACCTTGGTATGATTTACAACTTCTTGGGACTTGCAGTGTGGCAGAGAACTGATGAGATATTTCTGAGTCAGGGGAAGTACATAGTTGAGATATTCAAGAAGTTTAAGATACTGAACTTGAAGCCCTTGACTACACAAATGATGATGAATCTAAAGAAACTAAGTGTGTCTTCTTTCGATTATGATGAAACTGATTCGACTCTGTATAGATAGTTGGTTGGATAACTGATGTATCTGGTTAACAACAGACCAAATAATTGCTATGCAGTGAGTGCATTTAGCCAGTTTATAAGTCAACTGAGATATACACACTATATTGTTGTGAAACATGTGTTGAGATACTTGCGAGGCACAGTTCGACATGGTCTAAAATATACTTCCAGTATTGATATGATATGGCAGGAATATATTGACTCTGATTGGGCAGGGAGAATAGTGGACAAAATTAACACCTTCAAGTGTTTCTTCACTTTGGTATCTTCCATGGTTTCCTGGTGTAGCAGGAAATGAACTTCTGTGGCTTTGACCACAATAGAAGAATAGTACATTGCATTAAGTATGATAGTCCGTGAAGCAATGTGGCTTCACAAGCTCAGTGCAGATTTATTCGAACATGTGCTAGATTCCACCATTATTCATTATGGTAACTAAAGTTGTGTGAAGTTCTCTGATAATCCAGTCTTTCATGACAAATTGAACCACCTTGAGATCAAGTACCATTTCATCCAAAACATGGTGCACAAGAAGGAAGTATTGGTGCAGTACCTTCCTACAAATGAGCAGGTTGTTGATGATCTTACCAAACCAGTATGAAGTTTAAGTACTTCTGTGACAAACTTGGCATGGCAGAGAATGCCTCCCTCGCTGAGAGGGAGTGTTGATGTTTGCAACTTCTTGAGACATTATCCAGATCATAATCCTATGTGACTGAGTTAATTTGATTTGTGATGACACTTATCCAAGAAGGGATAAGTGGGGCACTTATCCGAGAAGGGATAAGTGTGGTTGGGCTTATAACCCAACATCTCATGTGGAGAGCACATGAGGACATGTCAAGGGAGTTGAACCTTGACATCATACACTATGGGAGTTGACCCTAGTGTTTCTAGAGGGTGTAGCCTCTAGAAGTCCACATGGAGTTCCATGTGTGACAAACATTCCCCATATTGTACTCCTTTGTGAATTGAGTTGAGTTGATCTATGATGACACTTATCCTAGAAGGGATAAGTGGAACACTTATTTGAGAAGGAATAAGTGCAGTTGGGCTTATAACCCAACGTCCCATGTGGAGAGCACATGAGGACATGTCAAGGGAGTTGACCGTTGACGTCATACACTATGGGAGTTGATCCTAGTGTTTCTAGAGGGTGTAGCCTCTAGAAGTCCACATGAAGTGCCATGTGTGACAAAATTTCTCTAGATCATACTTGTTACCCATGATTTTGGTCATCATGATGATGTATTGATGATGGTGTACTCAGGATCTTCATAAGAACTTTCTCCTGAGAAAATAGACTTTCATATCTTCCCAGAAAACATGCTTTTGAAGAGAGTTCGCGAGCTGCTAATATACTAGGGTGCGAGAATGACCCATTCTCACAAGCTTCCTTAAGCTAGGGTGTGAACTTCTCGCACTGTGCAACATAGCTAGGCTGTGAACCTTCTCTAAAGCTTGGAAAAAGGTGAATTCTCGATGGTTCTAGAAGGGAATCTTCTAGAAGAATGGGTTGGCATTCGAATGGTTATCCTTGTACTGGATTCCCTGATATTGTGGGATCATTCTTATCTAAGTAACCATCTCATTCTCTCCTATATATTGATGGAATTATCATGGAAAAGGTTAAGCAAGATTCATTGGAGAATTGGTGAAAGAATTGTGTGAAGGACTTAGCTTGAATAGGAGCTTGGAGACTCTAGCAAGTCTATCAAGAGGATATGATCTTCTTCATACAAGGATTGAGCAAGTGTGTGTGTTGGAGCCAAGAGCCATCGAAAGGAAGCTTGCGACATCAAGGTGATCAAGTTGTAATCTTTACTTTCAAATAATATGATACAGTGGCATGTCCCTTTCCCATAAAGTCATTTTCGCTTTATTGTGTAATTCCTTGATCATACACATAAGTTGTCGGTTGAATATATTTTGCTATCTTCACTTTGATTGGTTTGTGTTGTCTTGGTATTGACCTCACAAGAGCACCGGAGCGAAGCGGGAGCAACAGAGACCCTAGGAAGTGATATAAATGTATGTTACTTATTCCTTCCTACTAACTAATTCAATGGTCAAAACTTAGGGAAAGAGTCATGTCCTGTCCTATTTTGTTCTAGATCCAGGTGGATCTAGGGAGATCTGTTAGTGTCTGCACCTACCAATTAGTCCGATAACAAAATTGGCGACCCCAATGGGGATTAACCCATTTTCTTTGTGGTTTTTGGTATTTTTCCTTGGCCATTTGTTCTTGCCTTACCTTTCTCCATTCATATCAATCTCTGAGTCTTTAGGATACCCTGATAGACACTTTGGGTCCAGAGGCCTCTTCAAATTTTGTGTCTTTTTCTAAAAGTTTTCTTGGTTTCAGAGGTTCTCGCACTGTACTCCACAGTGGCCTGTGAGAACATACTGAGTTTGCACCCTTCTTTTAGGTTCAGTGCAAGGTTCTCGCACTCTGCTCAAAGCTCACCTGTGAGAATCGCTCATTCTCGCACTGTGTAATACCACTGGCCTGCGAACCCTGTTTTTCAATTTTTTTGCTTTAAGACTTTGACATGATCAACTGCCCAGATCAGTTTAGGTGTGTCAAAAGAGTTTCTTGGACCATTTATTGATGTTTTTTTGTCTTCGTTTTTGTGCACGAATAGTCTTAGGATTTCAAAGGTTTTTCTTTTCACTTGTTCTTGACTTTCATTTCTTGACTTTTCTTGGCATAGCTATACTCCCTAATTTCAGAATCTGAGTGTGCTTGTTTGGTTAAGGATCGACGATTGGTTGAAAGTTGATTTTCTTGGTATTTATCATTTTCTTATTGTTTTAAAGATCATTTTTCTTATGCAACTGAAAAGACTAGATTGGTTTGCTTCTTATTTTTGTTTTCATTGAAAGAGTGGTTTGGGTTTTTATCATTGCTTGTTCATTGGTTTTTTATTTTCTGTACTCTCACTATCATGGTGTGGGTCCTTTTTGAAAAGTGAACAAAGTTTTTCTTTCAAAAGCATTTTTGTTTTCGAAAACATTGAAAATCAATTGTTGAAGTTATTGAAAAAGAAACCATAGAGAATTGTTATTTTTAGAGTGATTTGTTGCAATTGCATTTTAAAGGAAATTGTGTCTTGTAGTTCAAAGTTTGATCTGGAAAACTTCTCTTTCCCTCCCATACATAGGATTCATTGAACGAAAATCGATATATTTCATTCTCATCCATGCATCGTTGGGTCAGAGTCTTATACGACATCAGTTTCATCTTTGTTTCCTTTGAGTAAACAACAACCCTTAATAACACTGCGCAATTGTAAAATTTAACTAGTAACTCTTTTCTAGGGCTCTATTACACCAACATCTAGCTAGGCTACCGCTTTGGAGTAGGAAGAGATATACACTCTCCAACGCACAAAACACACAATAGTATCTTGTGTTAGGGAGTGTTAAATTCCATTTGCAACATCTTGTCCTGGGAAGCCCTTCTCACACAAGGTTCAAACACGAGGTCGCATTGATATTGATAGAGTTACTCACCCTGCTTTGTTGATATCGGTGTAGAGATTACACGTATTATGGGGATCACTCGGAGGTATACCCACAAAGATGAGTGGAATCCTTTTGAGTTGATTTCGGGCTAGATACCCTTCCCTTGCATGTGGATCGTACTGTCGATTGTCCCCCCAGGATTTATTGTTGTCGGTGGTAACTTTAGTGACCCATATTTCTAGGCTCTTACACAAGGTGACTGTGAAGGGGAAAGTCTTCACGGTACCTGGAATTGACGTTGACCAAACTCAGTCACGCTCCTTGGATGGTATACCCACGATTATGCGTGGGAGCTTGCACTAGGGTGTAAGTCCGTTAAGCAGGTCGTCAACGTAACTTTTCCACCCTAGCCCAACCCCTTCTCATCTCACTATTGTGACGTTGGATTTCATCACCAACTAGTGGCTTCGGGATTAGAAGGTCTTGTTTGTTTGGTGTTGCTTCCTAGATTTTGTCTACTAGTGCATGTTGTTTGTTTACCAAAGTTGACCATAAAGTTTTCTTCGTGAAGTTTGTCACTCGTTTACAATAGCTCCTCCACATCGTTCACGTAGAATGCAGGGTTTATCTCTAGAGAATCTGGAAGGTTCTCAACCCTTTCCTACCAGTACACTTGAGGGCTCTCCTCGACAAAGTGAAGTCACAATCGTCACCATGCCACAAGTGGAACGAACTGACTCTCTAAAGAATTTTCAAATTACAAATACTTGAGAGGACTTTAGACTTCACCCTGATTCTAAGCGACCGTTTATGCAACTGAATTATTCCAGAGACTTAGTTGTTACATCTTCTGGATCACCAGTTGGACCCTTTCCAAGAATAGAAGGCCAAGATCTTTTTTGGTCTACAGGCGTTTTTCGACGAGACCTTTTTGGTCTAGGTTCACCTGTGATTTCTGAGATCAACCCACTCGTGATTTTTGAAATCTCTAGTCCAGAGATGGTACTGTTTACCACAACCTATCACTTTACCATCCCTGTCAAAACGGACCATCTCATAGATACTACAAGTGTTCCAACCGGAGTTCCTGCGGTTAGTCTCTTTCCTATTAGCACACCATGTACGCCCAACGTCACTTCAACTCTACCACCCAGATAGTATGCATTGAATGCCTCCATTCGCACTCCAATGCAAATCCCATCCGACTCTCCTGGTGGTCCTTCTTCTTCTAGGCACTCTCTTCCCAGTTTTATTCCGACACTCCCTCAATTTCCTTTTGGAGGACCTTCCTCGTCTTCTACTAGCAGTCTTAATCCTAGTGGCACTATTCCATCATTCACACCAAATTACCAGATTCTCGTCGGTGGACAATTTTATCAAGGTGGCATGACTCAACCCCCTCTCAGTGGGAAAATTCCTTTTGGAACGCAAGTCCCATTCAGAACACAACCCCCAATTGGAACACCACCTTTGATAGGAGGACCGACCCCACTTTATGGACAAAACATACCTCCATCCTTGGCCCAGTATTGGAATCAGTTTATACAACATCCTCCTGAATTGGCTAGGGGGCAACAGTTTCCAACTGCGTCCATAACACCCCCTAGTATGGGCCAACAATATCTAGGTTTGTTCAATCCTATTTGGGGTTTGAATGCTCAAACTCACATTCCTATTCTAGGATACAATCCCATGAGCTACTATCCTTTCCAACCACCATCGAATCTTCCTGGGTCTTCACATTATATGCAAAATGCTTATGGTCCTACTGGTTTGTCGACGGGGATTCCTCCCCAATGCCACCAGTACCCACAGATGAAACGACAGTTACCATTTTTGGCCACTTTGGATCTTCCAGATTTTTCAAGGATTTTAAATGATCCAATTCATCACTCTCCCCAATGGCCTACTATACCAGCCAAGCTACCATCGAACATTCCTAAATTCGATGGCAAAGAGGGAGAGGATCTGAATAATCACGTTATGACTTTTCACCTATGGTGTTCATCCAACTCATTGATGGATGACTCTATTCGTTTACGTATTTTTCAATGAACCCTCACAGGTTCTGCTGTGAAGTGGTATATAGAATTGCTACGAGGTTCCTTCTCTGACTTCAACATCCTAGCTACAACTTTTCTCACAAACTACCAGTTATCAATTCGTTATGACACGGGGACCGAGATTTTGACTTCTTTCAAACAGAACAAAGCCACTCATATATCCGATCACTTTCATGAGTGGCGATGACGACAACGTCTTATTAAACTTGAACTCCCTGATCAGCTGTTGGCAGAATGATTCACAAAATCATTTGTGAACAACATCAGTTGTGACATTTCCATGGGTGGAGTAGTCACGGAAGAGCAGGCTATAAGTCGTGCTTAGTATCTTGACATCGTTTACTCGCAAATGGGTACCCTTTACAATTTACTACCTGACTTACCTCGTCCTTCCACTTCCACCACTTCAACTACTCCAGTTGCATCGCATGAATCTGATGGTGTGATTGGCACTTTCTAGGCCCAACCACATTCTGCCTAAAGTGCAACCCCCAAACCTACTTCTTCTAATGTTCAAAATGCTCCGTCTCCTACCCCTCCCACCGACAAGACTTCTGAGGTAAATGTTGTTCAATCTAACCCAGTCAGTAAACAATAATCCAAAAAGGGAAGGGGTAAGAATAAGGATGACAAAAATACTTCTCAAGCAGAGCGAACCAAAACTACCCCTGTTGACGATCGGGATAAGCGCAAACCATGATACCCTTGTCTTATCTGTGGTGATGATCACTACACGAAGGATTGTCCACAACACGCTGAGGTCACTAAGTTCCTTCAAGGAGCTCCAAAGCCACCTGCTCTGGTCATTTTGTCCCAACCCTTCCTGTCTCAACAATAGGCTCAATTGGTCATTCACGACCAACCCTCATCTTCTACTACATCTTATGTTTTGATGTGTACTCGTGACTCAAAGCAGAGTGACGTTGCACTCACTACTCGAGACAAAGATTATTCTCCCTCCAAAGAGAAGGTTGATGATCTACCTCCTTCCTTGGTACATCCCTCTCCCATGACTCCACCTACCAATGGTCCTCTTCATATCGAACGACCGAGCCTCGACACAGTTCTTCAACCCCCCTCAAGGGTGTCATTCAAAAATCGAATTTCAATCCTCATGCTCATGCTGCCCAAAACTACAACATTGTTGAAGATATGGCCCAAGCACCTTCTGCGATGTCAGCCCTTGAAGTCCTTCAAATTTGTCCTACACAATGGAAGGCATTGTTGAAAGATATCAGTGGAATCGATCCGACGGATACGAATTTAATAATCTTTGACTTGGAAGATCACATTCCAAGGTTACCCCCTTAACTAACATTCCATATCCAAGTGGTTGTCTCTGACAAAAACATTTGCTAAACCGTTATGGACAAGTATGCCTCGACATGTGTCATGTCTCTTGCTTGCTAGAAAGCCATTGACTCTCCCCCTTTGAACGAATCCTAGAACACTCTTAAAGCCTTCAATGGCTCTGGTTTTAATCCCTATGGTTTCCTTCCTTCGTTTCCCATCACGTTAGAAGGCAAAACGGTCCAAGTTGAAGTGGAAGTCTTTGATGCTCCCCTTGATTACAATCTTCTGCTTGGCCGCAGCTGGATCGATTCCATGCATGTAGTTGTGTCAACCCTTTTCCATGTGGTACGTTTCCCACATCAAGGTAAGTTCGTCACCGTCAACCAACTAGCCTTCTTTAATTTGGATACCCGTACTGGCAACGTACTGTTCATCGCTTCATGTTCTTTTGATGAAGTCGTCACCTACACATCCCTTTTCAAAGAGTTTCGTGACAACTTCGCCTAGAGTTATGAAGAAATGTCGGGTATCGACCCTGAGATTGTGATACATGAGATAAAGACATACCTCGACGCTAAACCCATCCTGTAATGCCTTCATCCGATTCACCCACGTAAAGCGGTCGCTATCAAGATCGAAGTCGAGAAAATTCTTAAAGCCAGCTTTATTTATCCGGTGGCTCTCACAGACTGAATTTCCAATATTGTCCCGATCGATAAGAAACAAGACACAATTCATATATTCGTTGATTATAGGGATATCAACAAAGCTTGTCCCAAAGACAACTTTCCTACCCCCTTCGTCGATCAGATTGTTGACGAGTGCGCCGGAAGTGAAATCTTCTCTCTCATGGATGGTTTCTCCGGGTATAATCAAATCAACATTGTTCCCGAGGATAAACATAAGACTGCTTTTATTTGTCCTTGGGGTAATTTTGCCTATCGAAAACTCCCTTTTGGTATCAAGAACACTGGCGCCACTTTTCAACACGCTATGTCTTATGCTTTCCATGATATCAAGCACATCGTTCAACCATATTTGGACGATTTACCTGCTCACTCAATGCATTGAGTCGATCAACCAACCCACCTCCGAGCCATTTTCATTCTCTATCGGTTCTACCGTATACATTTAAATCCTCATAAGTGCTTTTTCTGCGTGGAATCCGACCACCTTCTAGGTTTTATCGTTTTGTGTCAAGGGATCCGGGTGGATCCTTTAAAGGTTGAGGTGATCCTTAATCTCCCTCCTCCTTCTACTCTTCGCCAGTTACAAAGTTTGCAAGGGAAAGAAAACTTTCTTCATCATTTTATCCCAAATTATGTCGAGATAACTCATGGATTTACGCGTCTCCTAAAAAAGGGTTCAGAGTTCATCTGGGATACCACTGCCAACAATGCTTTTGAAGCTTTGAAATTGTCCCTAACGCGTGCTCCGCTTCTCTTTCCCCCCGATTACAGTCATGATTATTTCCTCTATCTTGCTGCCTCAGATTATACCATTGGTATGGTTCTCATCCAAGAGGATGATTCTAACGATGAACATGTTATCTACTACTTGAGTCGAAGTTTAACGCCTACTGAAATCAAGTTTACATGTCGAAAATTTGGCCTTGGCTGCCGTCCAAGCCGTCCAACGCTTCCGGCACTATATCCTCTCGCACAAGACTACTGTGATTTCTCACTGCAACCCTATACAACACATTCTTACCCGTCAATTGATAGGGGGAAAATACTCCAAATGGATTGTGATCCTCCAGGATTTTGACTTGGAATTCGAACACGCCAAGTCCAAGAGGTCCTTAGTTTTTGCTGAGTTGATATGCGACTTTCCCCATTTTGAAATGGAAACAGTAGCAGCTGATTCATTACCTGATGAATCTCTTTTCCTTATCAGCACCGATGATATTTGGTATGGTGATATCATTATATATCTCCAAACCCAGACTTTCCGGCCAACTTTGTCTAGTACTCACCAACGTCGAATACGCTACCAAGCCCGTCAATACATTATCCTCGAGGATACTCTTTATCGTCGGGGGATTGACTCTATTTTTCGACGTTGCCTAACGTTCGACGAAGTCAAGAAAGCTCTGAATGACTTCGATTATGGAGCATGTGGTGGTCATATGTATGGGTATGCTACTGCCCATAAGATCTTACAAGCAGGGTATTTTTGGCCTTCTTTATTTAACAACTGCATAATCGTCGTTCAAAAGTGCCATTCTTGCCAGACCTATAATAACAAGATATAGTCGCATCCCGCTCATCTTCACCCTGTAGTCTTCATTGGTCCCTTTGCGAAATGGGGCATCGATTTCATGACATGTCACCCTCACTCGGCCGGGGGGCATGGTTACATCATTGTAGTCATCGATTACTTTACGAAATGGGCCGAGGCAATGCCGACATTTGACAACACTGGAAAGACTGCAACATTATTCATTTTTAATCACATCATAGCTCATTTTGGTGTTCCCCAAGCTATCGTCACTGATCATGGTAGCCACTTCAGAAACTTCATGATTTTCGAACTTACTGACAAGTTGGGTCTTCGCCATGATAACTCAATGCCCTATTACCCACGAGCCAATGGCCAGGTCGAAGAAATTAACAAATTTCTCATAACTATGCTCCGACGAATGATAGGGATTCACAAAACAAGTTGGCACACAATGTTTTTTTCGGCATTGTGGGCTTACCAGACATCCATCAAGTCTGCTACCGGGTTTACACCTTTCCGATTAGTCTATGGTGTGGAATCCATTCTCCCAATTGAATGCGAGATACCCTCTTTAAAACTAGTTTTTGAACTCCTACCAAACACTTCTGCTGAGGAAGAACATCTTTTGTATATTATGCGATTAGACGAAACTCGACGCGATGATACCCTAGTCATAGAAGCCCAGAAAAAATGTGACAAGGCCCAATACGACAAACATGTCAAACCTCACATTTTTTCCGAAGGATATCTCATTCTTCTTTATGAATAAGATTGAGATATGATAGGAGATGGAAAATTCGAAGCCATGTGGCGAGGTCCTTATATCATTCGACGATTTTTGGAAAAAGGAGCTTATGAGCTAGTAGATTACGATGGTATCCCTTTGAGTGAACCCAGGAATGGGTTGTACTTGAAGAAGTACTATGTATAAAATCATCTGTGCACGAGTACTTGTATTTTTATTGTATCATACTTCTTGTGTGTTACTATAGCTTGCTTTTATCGTTATCTGGTCTCTTCCCTTATGCGACATTGTGTTTGATTTCCAGATGTTGGATTCTTTGCCACCCTATATTGGCTATGCTGATGGTGCTAGCCGTAGTAATCAGAACCTTGCTTCCGCTGCATGGATAATTTACGTCCCTATAAACGAACTTGTCTCCTTACGAGGTGTGTGTCTCGATCGTGCGACCAACAACATTGCAGAGTATAGGACCATTATTGAATTATTGGTTGATGCTATCTCGCTCGAAATCAGTCATTTGGTTGTGCGACTCGATTCACAGCTTGTAGTACTACAGTTAAGTAATGTCTATACTATTCGAAGTCCTACTTTGTTATGGGTGTATTTGCAAATTCACCTCTTGAAACGTTATTTTGATTACACTGAATATCAACATATTCCTAGATGTCTAAATACATTAACTGATGCATTGGCTAACTATGTACTAGACAGACATTTGGATCATTTATAAATCAATCACATCAATTTTCATAACACATGATAAACTGGTAGAAGCCATCTGTATATATAACGATCAAAAGAGTTTTTTACAAAAAAGTTTTGTCCGAAGACCAAAATGTCAAAATCTGAATCTCATAGCTTCTACAAAGTGACGTCATGGATGACGTTCACGGTAACACATGATTTCCCAGGCAACTCGTGGACTCATGGACTCTAACACAACTACTGTATGATGTCGATCGCGTCGTGGAACCTCTCCACGAGGCATGTCTAGAATATTTTTTGGCAAACCCTCTAGGTTTTGTTCCACTGCTTGATAATCCCCGTCTTCCTATTGTGGCACTGGTTCTACCTCTCCTCGCCGCTGAATGGGAGAAGTACCAAGAGGTTGATAAGGTCCCGCATCTGTGTCATCAACAACGAATTTTGTATTTAGTCTTTGGATGAACATATAAAAAACATTTGAATATGATAAAATTAACAAAAACATTTAAAAAGGAAAAAATTGTGTACTTCTTACCAAGTTCCCCCCACTGAGCATCCTCCGGCGGGACTAAGTCTGGATCTCCTAAAAAATCCAACCTGGCATAAGCATAATCGTTAACCATCAAAATCTGTGGTTTCATCCAGTCAAAGTAGGTATCATCATAATTGATAATTGGTCCAGCTACGTGTCAGGCCATGAGCTGACACCATCTCAGCATTCTTGGATCCCTGGGAGCTGGTAAATTCCACTCCACCTGCAGCCTCAGTAATGGAACCCTCTCGAGAAAGAAGGACACTAACAAAGATCCGTACCTGAATTGCTTCAGGTTTCCTTGTCTGCATTTGGTCAACTGCCTTTTTATGCTACGAAGCACTGCATATGCCCAGTTAAAAACCCGAGGTTCAGTACACTCTATAGCATACTGAAAGTAACTCTGGAGTGCCATGTGAGGAGCAGAGCTCCTAGCCTTCTGAGCAATGGTGAACAAGATAGTACGGAGGGTCAAATATCGTACTCCCCAAATAGCTACTTTCCCTTTCTTCCTCTCTGCCTCGGGAACACTGTGTAAGCGATAATACTCACTCATGGGCAACCCACCACCTCTACTACCAGTCAGGCTCATGTGGTACCCATGCCGTGACAATCCATTCAAGAAGTAAATGTCCTCAATATCTAGGGACAGTTTTTGGAGCCCTACATGAAATACCTGCTGATCGAGATCCCACATACGCACAAGGTACTCTAATAACCAGACTTGGGCCCTCATGCCCGCGATACAAAAGTACTTCAGAAGGCCACAGTTTCTTAAAGAAACAATAGTGGGTGGATGATTTTCGACAATAGCATTGTCTTATTCGTGCTCCCTTTTGCGCCATTCAAGAACCATTTTGATGGCCAAATACCTACATAAGAAGAACAAAAAGAGGATTAGCAACTCTATTCATGAATTGGTTCTCTTTCATTGAGTAAATTTTAAAAAAAAAATTGTGGTTTGCGATTCTCGTAGGTGCCCTTTAGGCACAGTGTGAGAACCTCGCAGGCTGCTATGGGCTCACCTGTGAGAATGACCCATTCTCACAGGTCCTGTGTAGCCCACCTGCGAGAATGGTTAAGCGCAAGTAGGGCTCATAAAACCAACTCAAAAAATGTATTTTAACCAATGAAAATGCAAAATTAAACCATGAAAGAGTAGAGGACAAACAGCCTACCTCACTGTCACTGACGGCTCGACGAATGGATTCTCGTAACTCCTGCAATCTGATGCCAAACTTCGAGGGTAAAAGAGGGGTTTTTGGGCTCAAATAGTGGAAAAGTGAAAATGATATGGTAAAAAGAGTTTTACTCCTTTATATTTACTTTTACCATGTTATTTGGTTTTTTATAATTATTTATTTACTAAACCCTAATCCATAATGCCCTTTTGAGTGTAACTTTTGCAGGCGTAATGACTCTGATGCTCATGTACAGGGATGCAGACATATTTTTTCTTTATCATCGCATGTTTGGATTGTTTTTTATGGTTTTTGTATAAAACCTCGAGCGTGGTCTTTGTCCGTTCTCGTGCTCAAAAATACATGAGAACGCGATCGAGCATACTTTTATCACTTTTTCGGGCTCAACAAGGTTATACGAAAAATGAACCCCCCCTAGAGTCCTCTTTAAGATTTTTTCAGACTCTCTAAATATGAAAAGATAGCCGAGCGACCTTGCTATTTTCACGCTTGATAAAGTATTTGAAGAAAGCATCTAGTGAGGGATAATTTATCTCTTTTTTGGTCTCATTAGACTTATTTATGAAAAAGGAACTGAGAGAGTTCTCTTTTAAGTGTTTTTCCAGACTCTATAATCATGAAAAACCTTTGATTTTTCTGTCTTTGGACTCATTAAACAAACATTGATAGATCTGTAATGGGACCGAACCACTCCTTCTTAGGGTTCGTTAAACATACTTCGAAGGACTTCTTTGAAGGATAAGCTTATATCAACAAGCATATGTTATCCTCCTCAATCTTGCGTAAAAATAAAGAGGTACTCGCTAGAAATGGTGGGGGGGAATTTGGGAAAGGGATTTGTTATCATCTTTGTATTGATTGGCAGTAAGTGTCACTCTTGAACATGACACCCCCTATTCATTATATTTGAAGCCGGTTTGGGAAATCCATTTGTCTCTCATTCGATTTGTTACAAGGTCATTCCCTGTGTTGTCTTTAAGTCAATGCTGCTAAATCATTGGTCGTGTCATTCATATGTTCAAGAGAAGTTCATTCGAAAGTTCTATTGAGTTGGCCATCTGTAGTTGTCCATTCTCTTCGTTTCGGCCTTCCCTGTGTCCAGTCCAATTTGCATCATACTCTGTTTCACCTTCAAAGTATGTTACTCATTTCGTGTCATTGATGGGGGATACATCAAGGCCCTCCTGTGACGATTTTTGTTCCGTCGAATTCAGCTCATTATCCGGAAACAAAACTTAGAAATTCTTTGGTACCTTGGAGCTTGCATGCCTCAATGGCAGGTTTCCTTGCTTTCAATAGTGGGTTTACATCATTAACCCCTGATCGAAAGATTCCATCGGATGTTCGACTTCAACTCACTCATTCACACTCGATAGATTGTACTAGAGTACCTTGGGAGTCATTGACATCAATGGTGATTTCCCTCACACTTGTTAACAGTTTCATCAATGACCGGTAATCAAGTGGTTTCTGCCATGTTTGACTTCAACACATGTAATCACATGGTTAGATTCGTACTTTTGGGCGATGAAATTGAAGACCCTGGATATCATCTCTTTGTCCAGGTTGCGATGGAATATGTATAAGCTATGGCACATAGATCCACTTTGTATGTTTCATGGCTATGTCGTCTTAATTTGAATTTTCTCGCATAGATCGACAATGTATTCCTAGTGGCTATGCTATATTTTGACGGCATGGATCCATAGTGTATGATTGGTGGCCATGACCTATGTCTACAATGTCATATATCTGTGATCTGAGTAAGGGAATGCCTACCTCAGAATTGGTATATATGATATTCTACAGATGCTTGGTTGTTCGCAGGTTTTCGATTAAGTGTGCTCCTGGTTTCTGACACACACATCCAATTTACAAAGTCTTTCGGCTGTCACTGATTCCAGCCTCATACTTTGGGGGGTATTATGTTACCCATGATTTTGTCCATCATGATGATGTATTGATGATGGTGTACTCAGGCTCTTCATAAGAACTTTCTCCTGAGAAAATAGACTTTCATCTCTTCCCAGAAAACATACTTTTGAAGAGAGTTCGCAGGCTGCTAATATACTAGGGTGTGAGAATGATCCATTCTCGCAGGATGCCTTAAGCTAGGGTGAAAACTTCTCACACTGTGCAACATAGCTAGGGTGTGAACCTTCTCTAAAGCTTGGAAAAAGGTGAATTCTTGATGGTTCTAGAAGGGAATCTTCTAGAAGAATGGGTTGTCATTCGAATGGTTATCCTTGTACTGGATTCCCTGATATTGTGGGATCATTCTTATCTAAGTAACCATCTCATTCTCTTCTATATATTGATGGAATTCTCATGGAAAAGGTTAAGCAAGATTCATTGGAGAATTGGTGAAAGAATTGTGTGAAGGACTTAGCTTGAACAGGAGCTTGGAGACTCTAGCAAGTCTATCAAGAGG
>JASDQU011443111.1:10529-21918 GCA_032191745.1 Picea mariana | reverse complement strand
CAATTAATATGATACAGTGGCATGTCCCTTTCCCATAAAGTCATTTTCTCTTTATTGTGTAATTCCTTGATCATAGACATAAGTTGACGGTTGAATATATTTTGCTATCTTCACTTTGGTTGGTTTGTGTTGTCTTGGTCTTGACCTCACGAGAGCATCAGAGTGAAGCGGGAGCAACAGAGACCCTAGGAAGCGATATAAAGGTATGTTACTTGTTCCTTCCTACTGGCTAATTCAATGGTCAAAACTTAGGGAAATAGTCATGTCCTGTCTTGTTTTGTTCTAGATCCAGGTGGATCTAGGGAGATTTATTAGTGTCCGCACCTACCAATTAGTCCAATAACAATACTCCTTTGTGAATTGAGTTGATTTGATATGTGAGGATGCTTATTCGAGAAGGGATAAGTGCATTTGGGCTTATAGCCCAACGTCCTAGAGGGAGTAGCCTCTAGAAGTGTTCCTATAGGAGTAGCCTCTAGAAGTCCACATGGGAGTTCCATGTGTGACAAATCTTTTACTACTATGGTGGTTTTGTACCATTGGCAGAGACTACGTGTCTCTAGATAGTAGTTTTGTAATACTATGGAAAGATACATCCCTAGCTAAGAGGGAGTGTTGATGTTTCAACATCGGGTATAACTTCTCCTAGATTGGGTTGTAGACGAAGGGAGATAGGATACATTTATCACAAAGGTGCACTTGTGATAAATGGGCCCAGACGTAGTCCTTCCTTGATCATGACAAGGAATAATATGGACTCAAGGTGCTTGGAGTTCTTTCCACATGTCAGTTAGCATCAGGCTGAGATTCACTCATAGGTGTGTACCTATGGTGAAAAATCCTAGTGTGGTCTTTGTCCTAGTCATGGTGATTTGACAAGGAATGATAAAGACTCAAGATGCTATATGATATTACATGCAGAGCCAAAGTGAGCCTAATATTAGAGAGAGTTAAATTGGATTAGAGGGAGAGCTATAGAAGGAGTTTCTCCTCAGTTCAGGTGGGAGAGAGATGTCTCCCAAGACTAACAGGAAAGTGTCATGAGTATAGGGTGAAGTTTGTATACTTCAAATACAAGCTTGGCATGTTGCAGAATGTCTCCCTCGTTGAGAGGGAGTGTTGATGTTTGGACAACATCGGGAAGACATTCTCTAAAGATAATAATTAATAATATAATTATTGATTATTAAATATAGTATATAATAAGTAAATGATAATAATAAATAGTTACTTATTATTCAAGGGATGCATCCTTTCATGGAAATTCTATATATGGAACACTCATTATTGTAATAATATATCGAATATCTCTCATATCTCATATAAATAAATAAAACCAACAATAATGGTGCGTTGTAATTTCTGAATGGAGTTGATCACCCATTTGGGGGAAATGAGAACAAAGAAGAGATACAACAACATTGTGTGCATGGTAGATTTTTGGAGAACGAATCACCCTTCTAGATTGATAGTTCTTTAGGTCCAGGAGGATATTCGTTGAGTGAGTTTGTCTAGAAGTTCCTTCCAACTGGATTTCTCGATGGATGAGGTGATTATCGAAGCTCCTATATATTTGGAGGGGAGAGAGGAGGTAGAAAACCCGAAGGTTTTGGAAATAGTTCTTTGAGTGAGAGGGGATGCCCGGTGCCTTGGTGGATTTTAGAGAATGAATGACTTCATGGGAAAGAATGATTCCATCCAAAATCTTCCTACCCTAAACATAGCCTGTTTTCTCAGGAGGGACAAGAAATGGAAGAAGAGGCTTTAACCTATTAACTATGACTTGGTCAATGATTTTATAGATAATATTGCAAAGTGTTATGGGTCGATACTTACTTAGGATGAAAACAATTTCCACTTTGGGGATCAGGGTGAGGAAGGTGGCATTGGGGGAAGGGAGGACCCACTAATGATTACATGATTCCTCCACAATGTCGAGAATGTCTAGCTTGAGTATATGCCAGCAGGAATGGAAGAAATTGATAGTGAAACCATCCGGTCTAGGAGTTGTATCTTCTTTCATTTGCATGACCAAAATTTCCACCTCTTGAAGAGTGATTGGACAGATGAGGGAGGAATTATGTTGATTGATGACTAGGCTGGGGATGTGGGAGGTAACCTTGTGGATAGAATTTCCTCTAGAGAAGTTCTTCTCCATGAGAGATCAACATAGTAGGAGACCAACTATGTCTCAATGTCTTTATGGTTTTCAAGCCTGGTGTTGTCTTTCATTTTAAGGATGGATATTTTATTTTTCATTCTATGTTAGATAGTAGTTCGGTCAAATAAAGAGGTGTTGTGTTCTCCCTATTTTATCCCAGAGATTATAGATTTTTTCTTCCAGAGAATTTTCTCTGGCTTGAATCTTTCTTCAATTTGGGACTGAAGCTCTATTTCTTTCTATGTGAGAGAAGTTGAGCGACCTTTGAGGATGATCTTTTGTTGAAGGGACTCCATGTCCTTTTTCAGAGTGGTTTTGGATGAGAAGATATTCCCAAAGGTCATTTTATTCCACTCCTTCATATGTTTCTTTATCCTTTTTAGTTTTTGCTGGAATCTCTACATTTTGGTGCGATGAGGGGGGTGGGTAGTCGACCACCAATGTATGATCATGGGTTTGAATTCAAGGATAGATAACAGAATTTTCTCAAATATGAAGGGGCGGTAGCAATCCTTATATTTTTTGTGCCAGTTAAGTCAGATGGGCCAATGGTTAGAGCCTAAGCAAGCCAAGATGGAGGAGGAAAGATCATCCCCGGCTTTAGAAATGTCTTCAGAGGCGAGGAATCGATCGAGACATGAGAAGATATGGAATTTTCCTCCTTGTCTGTTGTTCCAGGTGTGGATCCCATTGGTGGGATCCAGATCAACCAGTTCATTATTCTCAATGAAGTTTTTGAAGTTGTTTTCCTCCTGTGTGAGAGTGTGGTGCCCCCTTCTTTTCCCACAGATTGGTGATGAGGTTGAAGTCACCACCAAGGATCTAGTTTTGTCGAGGATTTTCTTTCTTGTACAAGTTCATAAAATTGAGGAGATTGGTCTTTTGATCAAAGGATTGATGTCCATAGACAGAGGTGATGAATCCATGCATGTTTGTGCCAATGAGGTGGTAGGAATATGTGATGGAGTTTCTGGTTGTGGTGAAGTCATTAAGAGTGATATATGAAGGATCCCAAGTGATTGCAAGTCCGCATGAGGCTCTGGACACATACAATATGATGGATTTGCTATTTTTCTAGAAGTGAGCTAGCAATGTTTAGAGAGTCTCGCTAGTGATTTTGGTTTCCTGAATCATGTAGATTGTAGGTTTTTCCTAGTGGATTTTCTTTTAGATCATTCTACGTTTACTCAGACTATTGATTCCCCTAACATTCCAAGAGAAGAATTTTATTGGGAACCTTGAGTGTTGGAGGAAAAAAAATTAGTTAGTTGGGCATATTTTCCTTACTCTACTAACCTGGAACCTAGGGAGGCAATGTGTTGAAGATCGGTCTTGTGTCCATGCTTCTTGATATCTTTGAGTGATTTTTTCAGATCAATGGGTGAATTTTTTTGTATCCCCAACCGATCACGCAATTTGTATTTGTGGAGGAATTCTTTAAGGAGGTGGATCTAATTTGGAGTGATCACATGGAAGGCATGTTTTTTGCATGCATCTTCCAGACCTAAGATATCCATATCACCTAGATCTAGATATCCCATGTGTTCATCCATTAACGTATCCAAGTCCTTACTGGTGGATTAGATTATTTTCTTTGTTGGTAGCGTTGAGGATAGATTAGGCAGGGGAATGATCAAGGTGGATGAAGGATATACGGTGGGAGTTTTTTCCTGGTTATGCATGGGTTCGTGGTGCTTCTTTTTGGGGGTTGGCTGGAGGTCTTCTTTATTGTGGTCCTCCCGGGGTATTTGTTTATCCAGAACTTGAAAACTATTGCTTGTAGATAGATCTTTGTATTTAGCTACAGTGTGGGGTTTTTAGGTGTTTCTTCTTTGGGTGGGGATTGTGTGGAAATTGTCTTCATCCAAGAGAGTTGTGTCTTTTGGAGCTGCAGTTTTCTTGTTTTGAGGGAGTTTGTGGAAGAGGTTACCACGTTCATGGAATTTGAGGCATATGAAAGGTACAGTATCATAGTCAAAGGTTTGTAGTCATTATGTTTCTTCATGGGAAAGACATATAAAGTCTGGCAGGTATTTGGTGATGTGCATGTAGATGCAGATCCTAACATAGTAAGTGTATTTGTTGGTTTTAGTTTTCTCTACTATTTTGATGAAGTTTCCCAGAGTATTACCAATGTCTTTGAGGGTTTCAAAATCCTAGTAGTATTGGGGTAATGAGTAGAGCCTAATGCACACAGGATCCCATGTGAAGTCTTCCTTGTTTGGATTGAAGCGCTCTGTCCAGTTTATGAGGTATAATCCTGTCGAGTTGAGGAAGTATGGGCCTCCTTCTAGTGTTCAATATTTGTCATCCAACCATGTGAAGATGATGGTGAAGAATCCTTTTGAGCCCAGTTGGATGTCAAAGTGTTATTTGGGTTTCCATTTTTCTGCTATCAAGTTGACGGGCACGTGTTCTGTCCGCCAGATTCTAATGAATTTTCCAATGAGTGCATAAGTTCTCATGTGTTCAATTTTGGCATTGATGTGAGATGGTGGGAGTTCAATATGTGGTTGCTTGTTAGATTTAGGTATGAAGGCTTTGGTATTGATGGATTCTGGAGATGAAGGGGTATTGCACAGCTTCACATGTGCTGAAGAATCAACTATATTGGGTGTGGACTAGTTTTCTTGAACATGTTCCTAGGAAGAAGGAATTTTTGAGACTTTCTCCAGAGAGATTCTTGTTGGATCGCTTAAGACTTATTTGTAGGAAAGGGAGGATCATGTGACTCCTCCCTTAGGGGTGGCCATGGGCTCTGGAATTACAGGATAATGTCAGAGGGGACCTGTTCAAAGGTGACGGTGGGCATGGGAAAAGTCCAGAGTTACGGTTCGGGCATCCATTAGAAAGGTGGGGCCAAAATCGAATCTATTTTCTCTAGTTTCATACAAAACATATCTCCTGGTTATTTTTCCCATTGAAAGTATATTGCAATATCCATTGGCTACGAGACGAGCCTCTGATAAAAATTGCATGGAATGTAGTTGGAAGCGTATTTTACTAGCTTTAGAACTGGATAAATGAGTATGAGTGGATATTTAATCACTCAAGTCTTATTGATTTCCTTGAATCTCCATCTATCACGTTCTCGCTGTAGAAAGGATTTTATTTTGAGGTTCACTTTTTTCTATCTTTGGAAAACAAGTTGCAGATGATCTAGGTTATTGTATTCCTCCTTGTTTTAGAACCCTTAACAAGCATGCATTCTAATGGAAACTCTAAAATCTAGGTTATTCATACCATGAGGGATCTATATTTTCCTTTTAAAATATTCATTGTTGCTTGAAGTGGAATTTTGCATCCAACTTATCTTTAATGTCAATTTATTGATCATTGTAATTAATTGATTATGGAGGAGTGGAGAGAATCCCTTGTGCCAAGGAAATCCAACTGGAAAAGAATATGCAAATTTCATGGAGGTCTTCTATTCATGGGTAGAAAGGGGTTTCTTCTATTGATTGTTTGTGAGGGAGAGTGGTGTTCACATCAATTAACTCCCTTGACAAGTCTTAGTTTTCGTGGCGGTATCATGTCTTGGAATCACTTAGTTTAAATTCACCACTTATGTATTTCACTTAATTTGAATGGGAACTCAACTATCATTGACCCCAACATCATTCTTCAAACAATATTCCCAAAAATATTCCCTTATGAGTTGAGGTTCCATTAAAAATTCCTTAGAATGAAAAACCATCGATACTTTAGAATAATGTGCCTAATTCTCATTTTATTAAATATGTGTGAGACAATTTTTTTATTAAATGTGAAAAATTATTTTACATATTAGATTATTATTGTAATATATTATTTACATTAAAATTTAGTTTATGGTTTTATGTGTGGGATCCATATTACATGTTATTAATAAGCATATAACCCCTTGGAGTTTTTCTTAGGGATGACCAAAACAAGAATTGGCTTCCTTGCAGATGCTATTTAGGGTGAAATCATCCTTTGGTCGTAGAGTAAGACCCAAAACGACTTATGATTGGCTAAGAGATCATATTCCTCGAACATAAGGAAACAAGTTAACAATTCAAAACCTAAAGGAATATCACGAATGGGGTGATTTTCCTTAAATAATTATAACAAGTCAGAACAAATTACTTGATAACATCTTCAATATCAATTAAAAATAAAATTAGAAAAATTTTTACCAATTAAAAAAAAAAATCTCAATTAATATATTAATAATATTTAAGAAGTAAAAAATCAAATGGTGATCTAGAGCAACGCATATGAATTGCATCCCTATATATGCTACACGTTCATGCAGATGAGCCATGGGAGGGATCATCCACCCTCTCTATATGAATATGCCCATGCTTTCCAAATGAAGGTGGCCACGCCAATGAATTCTGTGAAGTCTCAACCCACCCAGTGTGTTTCCCAAAGTCACCCTTCCTCCCACCTCATCCAGGATAAAAACAATTTCCTTGCCAAATCGAGGGTTAATCAGTCAATTCACTAAAATGTTTCTGTCCCCTAAGATAATTTCTACATGGACATAAAATAATTGGAATCCTTTCATCAAAGGCTCAATATCCCATTATTTATACAATAGAGGGCTCTTTGCATTCCTCTTTGAAAACAAATAAGATAGATATTTAATATTATGAAGTGGACCATATTTCTTGCAAGCTAGAGGAATCTAGCTAAACAAATGGATACCATATTTTATTGTGGAAAATGATGTGTTCTTTGTAGTTTCGTTCTGGGTTCATCTGCCCCATCTTCCCCTTCACTGCTAGAGAAATGACACTTTTTTATGTATTGGAAGCTCCATTGGTCAGTACATACATCATGCCAATATGAAGTAGAATATATTTTCACACGCAAGAATTTGCATAGAGGTCGATTTAGAAAAATGAATACCCAAAAAATTAATAATCACTCTAGACAATTGGAAACATGTCCAACATTGTGACTATGAGAAACTACCATTCAAATGAAAGATATGTCATGAGTACAGTCACTTCAAGATAAAATTCAAGAAGGTAGATCCAACCCTAACTAACACTAGGAAAGAATATCAATGGAAACCAGTATCTCACAATTTTGGAAGAACCATAAATAGGGACCCCTCATCCTCAGTCGACCCCTCCAATTCTAATTCTAAATATCCCACTAAATTCATCGAAAACCCTTGAAAAGATGGACCAACATCCTCTTAAAATAGTTTCAAGACCCTCTTCCAATTAGTGGACTTAGAGGTAGAAGCCCTCCTAGTACAAAGTAATATCAGAAGAAATCTCAAGGACTCACCTTTGGTTTAACATGAACCTAAATCAGATGTGATGAATAAAGCAAGATAGAAGAAAAGAGAGGAAAAATGGGTGGATTTTGAAATTCCATGCCTAGAGGGGATTGATTTTCAAGATACATGCATGGAAGATATTGAAGCCTTGAAAGACGTTTAAATCCCCATCATAGATCCATTCTAAAGTTGAGAGAAGGAAAGTATAGGTGAATAAGGAAAGGATGATCGAGTTTCCGAAGAAATACAACTACACAAATATGGTAGATGATCATATTGAACTATCAGAGAAGAGAAGTAACAAAAGAATATCTTCTTGGGATCCGAACAAACACTACCATGTATGGTAGGAAGAAGCACAAAGTAGTTAAGAAAAACCCAATGGAAGAAGAAAAAACAAAGGGGTTGTCCATTCCAACCCTTTGAAATAATGATGTTGGTATCCTAGAAATGTAGGGTTCTAGGTAGAAAATCCAAAACTTTGGTTGTCAATGATCTCGCCAAATATGAGAAACCTAGTGTACTCGTAATTTAGGAGACCAAGATGAGCTATAAATAATTCAAAAAACAATACAAATATTTTCAGCACAACAATAACCATATCATTGTGGAATCACTCGGAGCCTCCAATGGAATTTGCACGTTATGGGATGTGCGTGAGGTAAGTATGGAATTCTGATGCCACACCTAGTATTGGATTTTCATCAAATTAAAAAAAAAACTGAAACAATATATTCTACACAATTTTCAAGATATATATGCCAAATAATGCTTCAGAAAAAACATGGTGTTGGAAATCTCTTTTCATCCAAATAAATTCATGCCTATCCAACAATACCATTATTGTTGGTGACTTAAATATAATCTAGAACAGTGTAGAAAAAAAAGAAGGGCTTTTTGGTAGAGATTCTTTTAGAGATTCAATGTTATATTTTATTCGTGATTTGGATCTTCCGGACATCCCCCTTCAACATGGAAAATTCACCTGGACTAACATGGCACGCTAGATCAGGGCACATAGCCGTAAGATTGGACCGTTTTCTTGTTCATAGTAGCTTCCTCCTTCATAATGATTCCATTAAATCCTACATCCTCCCCTAGCTTATCTCTCATCACAAGTCGATCTCTCTCGATCTTCAAACCCCTCCCAACTATAACCCTCTACCATTTTGATGCAACCCTTAGTGGCTCCATTATCAAAAAGTGGTCGATATGATAATCACAACTTGAAAAACATAGATTCTGGGCACACATGTGTACATATGGGAAAACATGTTTATCATGGATAAACAATCCTTAATGAAATAATATAAGTCTCGACCTTCCTCCCTGAAAATAGAGAAAAAACTCATCAAATGAAATTTGGACGAGATGAAAAAGCAATCATAGGTAACCGAAGTAACTCGTCAGATACAAAAAGATGAAATGGAGCTCCAATGAAAATATCAATTATCTCTCAAAAGGGAAGAAGACTCTTTGAGGTTGAAATCCTAAAGTCTTTGGCTCCAATACACTGAAAAAAACACTTTTTTTTCCACAATCAATCTAAACTCTGGCAATCCAAAAATAATGTTCTGGAAATAATACACGAGAATGGTGTGCCACTCAGTTATTTGAAGAAAATCAAAGTGGAAACCTAAGAACATTTTTCTCCCCTCTACATGCAGAGTGGATATGTTGAACCAATAATCCTTGAATCCATGCTTGAGCACATTTGAAATATGGTCATAAGAGAAGAAAAATTAGGTCTCATGAAACTGATTCTAGAAACTGAAATTTTACAAGCAATTTGGAGCCTTGAATCGGATAAAGTGCCCGACCTAGATGTTTTTTTTTTTGATAAAGCGCTTGACATCATAAAAACAGATCTGAAAAGAATGCTTCACTATGATAATCAATATCTAAGGATAGGATGGAACACAAACTACCCCTTCCTTGCCTTGATTCCTAAATAAAATAATCGCACTTCCTTCTCCCGAATCCGACCTATATCTCTGTGCAATTCATATTAAAAAATTAAGGACAATAGAGTAATCATTCAAGAGGTTATTCACACAAACTATCGAGCTAAAGGAAAAGGTATGGTAGTCAAAATGGATATGGAAAATGATTTTGATCATGTCATACAATCCTTTCTTTTTCAAGTCATGGAACACTTTGGATTCAACCAAAATTTAATAAGATGGATCTCACCACCTTGCATTAGCAGTCCATGGATCGCTCTACTGGTAAATGACAAACCTTCAACCTTATTTCAATAAATAAGAGGTCTCTCACAATATTTTCCTCTTTCACCCCTCCTCTTCATCATTATGAATGAAACCCTTAGCAGAAAGGAAAAACAAGAGCATCTGATTGGAAATCTTCATGAACTCCAAATTGCACGAGGAATAAAAAATATAAATCATTCACAATTTGGGGACAATACCCTCTTTTTGGGTGGTTTTTCAACAACCATTGTTTCTCGCTTTAAACAAATCCTAGATTCATTCCTTGATGCCTTAGGTGGAAAAGTTAACAATAGAAATGCCAATTTCTTGGGTGGAACATCTCTCATAGAACTTTGAGATAAATAACACAATTTTTCCAATTCCCCGTAGACAAAAATTAGTCTTCCTTCAAGTACTTAGTGATCCCAATATCCCTCAAATCATCATATTCATTGGTCTAACATCAAATGCTAAAAAGAAGAAGAAAGAAACTAACACACTAGGGCACCCAATGGCTAAACCCAACATCTCGAGTAATCCTGATCAAAGTTGTTTTATCATTTCTCCTTATTTATCAAAGCACTGCACTCCTCACTCCAAAAATTATTGCCAATAAAATGGACAAAAGTATTTGCACATTTGTCTAGAAAGTAGGAAAAACAACACAAAATAATTCTCACTTGGTAAACTGGAGCCAAGTGACAAGTGAAAAAAATCATGGAGGCTTGGGTATTCAAGAACAACTCTCTCGCAAGAACACCAAAATGGGAATTGAGTCTATTAAGAGAATATTTTGGAGACTAGAAAATGAAACATAAGGATCAGACTATTTTTTTCAATGGATCATTTGGAAGCAACCCAAGGGCGACAAGTGCAAGGGGGATAATCAATGATCGTAGAGGACATATCATTTTAAACTTTTCTTGGGGTCTTGGAACTATGACCAACAATGAAGAGGAATATTTCGCTCTCTATGAAGGCATCAGTCAGGCTCTTCTGAAAGAAATTCAAAGAATAATAATATGTGGTGACTCTGTTGTAATATCCTCAAATTTTAGAATATTAAATTCTAAGTGAACTTTGGAATAAATTTCCGTTTTTGTAAAATTCAGATTTGGAAATTATTTGTCATTTATGGAAAATCCAAATTTGGAATTTTATTTATTGTAATTAATTATTTGATGACTGTTGGGAAAATATTTAACTTTCCCAACTCACCTCTTTTATTTTGACACATGTGAAAGACAAACTTTTTATAAATTAAATGCTCGAAGACAAATGGAACAATCAGGTTAAAAATAGTTGACCATGACCCCATGAGTGGGGAACAAGTTTGAGTTACTTCAAGGCTTATTTCTACAAGTGGAAAATGTGGAATTTGATCACTAGCAGCCCCTAAAATTAGGGATTTTTAAAGCTATAAATTTCCCAAGGAGGGAAGGAAATACCTATGCACAAGATGCATATAAAAACAACATATGGAGCAAGCATGATGTTGCTTAGTATGTTCAAGAAAAGAAACTATTTTGTTGTTATGAGCACTTTGAGTGTGAGGCAAAGAAATTTATGATCTATGGATGGTGACTATAGCTAAGGATGATCATTCAGTTTGCCCTTATGGACTCATTGTCAAGATAGAGGATGAATAGGGAAAGTGAAATTGGTTGTTCTATTCTATGGTTGGGAGAAACATGGTTGTTCCATTTGGATTCTAGCATCAAGTTTCAGATATGTATCTTGACTTGTATTCCTTGGCAC